>JAAIXJ010001880.1:161826-232383 GCA_013403705.1 Heliconius hermathena
CCGCACACAGCAGGGTAGGCAGAGGGAACCTAGTGTTAAGACACTCCGTTCCCCACTTTCTGCCGAATTCTGGAGGCATTGCGTGTTGAGTGGCAGAACTCAACGCCGCGCTTAACCTCGACACCAGGGCGAAGAAATGGAAATATAAATGTAAGTAAATATTTCATCTCCTCGAGTGGGGATCGAACCCACAACCAGTCGGTTTTACAGTCACATTTCGTGCCGCTGCGTCACGATTGGCCTTAATACAAGATTTCTCTAATTCTCTACAGTATCAGAAAAAAAACAGATTTTCCTTTTTCCATTTACCATGCAAACAAAATTGCGAGTGAGAATTAATATTAAATTAAATAAACAAAAAAAAACGTAGCATTGTTTTAATGAACATAATCTTTATCTTTTTTGGCTCTAAATTAGTTTGATACGATTTTGATAAAAAAAGAAGAATTATTTCAAAGTCAAACTTTTCTAATCAACTAACTTCATATTTCATGATACACATAATATTCTTATTTAAAGCATTTTGAATATTAATATAGTTATAATAGAACTCATTTCTCCCTAATACTTTTGAATATATTATAGTTCAGCCCATTTTCGACAGTAAACATGTTTTTTATTTGGTCCTAATGAAATATTTTGTACAATGAGGGCGTTGTGGCGCGAAGGCACACCGTTTGCCTGTAAACACAATGGTTGTGGGTTCAATTTCCACGCTGTGAATAAATTATTTTCAATTGTCAATATTGTTTTTTTTAACAAGACAAAGCGCGGCTTTAATTCCGTCAATTAACATACAACATTTCGGAAATTAGGTAGTGTCTTGGAAACGAAATATCTTAACACTAGGTTCAGTTTTTATGGAAAAAACAATTCAAACCCCGTGTAACGTCGGAGGAGCTACAGGTATGTTTCCACTCTTTAAGGTACTCTTTGAAAGTCCGATGTCCGATGTCCTGAGGCATGCAGGCAGACAGGCCTTAGGTAGTATTTGGCACGTGCAAGGAAATTTCTACGAAATAGCATTATTGAGGCCGGTCGTGGCGCAGCGGCACGAGGTGTGACTGCAAAATCGACTGGTTGTGGGTTCGATCCCCACTCGAGGAGATGAAATATTTACTTAAATTTATATTTCCATTTCTTCGCTCTGGTGTCGAGGTTAAGCGCGGCGTTGAGTTCTGCCCCTCAACACGCAATGCCTCCAGAATTCGGCAGAAAGTGGGGAACGGAGTGTCTTAACACTAGGTTCCCTCTGCCTACCCTGCTGTGTGCGGGATACAGCGTGAAGCTGATTTAATTTTTAATTTTTAGCATTAGTGGAGTGTGTCCATATCCAGATAGTGATGATGATATTTGAGCTTGTGACGTACTGTGTGTATGTGAGCCAGCCATGGCCTGCCATGCTAAAGCGGGATACAGCGTGAGATATACTTTTGAAGTCAAATTAAACATAGTATATACATTACTACAGTTGTAAATCGTATTCATAGACCGGTTGTTTATGCAAATCGGTGAAATCGCAAGCACTCGAAGATTAATTGCTGAGCTTACGACGACATTAATTAACTACTTGTTCAAACGGTTTTGTTACATTTACAAATAAATAAATTTGTTGCTGTATTTATAATTCTTTGTTGCGTATACTTAACAGTTGCTTTTTTATATAATAATATTACTAATATTTTTATAAGAATAATTATATTATGTTGCAGTATATTCAATTAATATACTTATGTTCCATACATATTCATCTGTTAAATATTTTTCAGCAGCGCAATAGACTTTTTTTGTTATTTTACGTAATTCACCTACAAATCCCTTAAATTATTGTATCACAATAAATTTTAACAAACTATTTAAAAATTACAGTATATAGATATATATATATATATATATATATATATATATATAGGTTTTAAAAATAATTATTATTGAGTTATATAAATTTTCAAAACATTAAAATAAAAGAATATTGTAAAATTTATGTGCAAAGAAACGTCATAGCAGAGCGTGGTTTCGATCCACGGACCACTGGGTTATGGGCCCAGCACGCCAGCACGCTTCCACTGCGCCACTCTGCTGTACAGTTGTGAGTTCAATATACCTAAGTTATTCATTATGATACTTTTTTTTACCATTTTTTTTGATTTGAGAGGCGAAATTTACCATCTGCATCTAACGCCCAATATTAATAATCTATCTCCTACGTCAATCTTCGATTGTTCCATACATCTATCCAATCTAGAGATTGGATTAATAGAGATTGGATTGGATCAGTCAGATGCGCCACGACCGCCTAAAATATTATTTTTTATATTTGTTAATTTAAAATCATACAAATATAAAACTTAACTAAATTTTAATAGATTTATATGTTCACATTTCAAATGAAAAATATAATTTTGTTCATATTACTTTTACATACGATTTTTTTTGTTGTAACGAAGACATTGTTCTCCATTTTCCACCGAATTTTGGATTGTAAACGCTTAGTAGTGGTACTTGAAATATATTGCATCAAAATCTTATTTTGGCGTTTTAAGAATAGCATACGGAATTATACAAGGAACAAAACAACATCGCAATTTCAAGTACTTATGAAAAAAAGAACAGAGGTACTTCCAACGTAAATATTTCAACTTTTATTTATTTTTGTTATTTGGTTTTTGGTACTTTTATTTTGTAGTATTTATTAATAAAATAAATTAAATAAAAAAATATTTTTATGTTAGACGGTTTTATTACAATAAAAATAATGTTTGTAATGTACTAAAAGCTAAAAAATAATTCGGTAAGTCCTAGCTACCAGATCGCACCAATCTTCTCATCAATCTGGGGTATTGATCAGACAAATAATAAAATCGTTGGGCGTTGCGTATCTAGAGTTAATATATGATAGTTTCACGCACCGTTTTGAAATTCTAATATGGTTATAGTTCTAGAATTAAAACTTATGAATTATGAATGAAATCTATTAAGTGAATTTTATCACTTTAAAATAATACAATATACATACATTCTCTAAAACGACTTTCAAAGTTAAGGGAAATGTGATTCCGGATGTAGCGTACTGTTTGTCTTTACTGACGTAAAGTTCGTTCGAGCTGAATAGAAACTTTCAAATCTGGTTACACCAATGATTTATGGGTGGCTGGATACTCAATCCTTTAGAAGATCAGTCAAACTTTACTGTACCTACACTAAGGTAGTGTAGGTATGTGTCTTACTTTTTGAGGTTTGTGAACACGACGGTTATATATTCGATTCTCAATGGGTAATAATTATGTTTACATTATTTATAATTATCTGCCTTGCTATTTATAAAACGCAGCGTTTAGTTACATCAATCAAGACGCAATGTTTTGAAAATTAAATAAAATAATTGGCGGAGTGTCTTAACTCTTTACACTAGGCTTACTGTGGTTATTCTGCTGTGCGGAGAAAAGCGTCTAACTTCAGACCTACAACTAAGAGTTAAAAATATTATTTTTTTTTCTTTGTTTCAATTTTAGTATTCATGTAGGAAAGTGCAAAACGGAATACTTTAAATATTATCTATTTTTAACAAAAAAAATATATAAAAAATGTTGATAAAATCCACGAAAATAGTACCTCATTACACATAGCAAATAAAACGACCCAGCTTCGCAACTTTTGATGATTTTCTCCCAACATTGAGATCTAAACCGCCCCAATGAAGTCAATACCGTGCTTATGCTAGGAAAGTGAAAGGTAAAAGGTAAAAAGCTGGAATAGTTCTAAATATTTGACGAGCGTCGGGAAGCGATGTAAATAAATTATTAGATAGGGAGCAAAACGTTTGTTCGAATCGTTTTGCATATTGAGATTCTGTCAAAAATATGTGAAATTGGAAATATTTTATAGAACACCTGATATTTGTCTATAGTATCTTAATTTAGTTGGACAAAATTCTGCTTCGGCCATGATAGATTCTCATATATTAAATTTGTAGTTTTTGTTTTTATTAATAAATAAAAACGAAAACTTCAAATTCCTTCTTCTTTTTCACATTTTATTCAATATATAGCTGAAAAGAGTATAAGTGAAGAGATAACCATAAGTTGAAATTGTACATTTTATTATAAAAAAACATTTTAATAAAAAAACATTATAATAACGTACTTTTTACAGTTTTAATTGTTAGTATTTTTTTTAGACAGTATTTGTAAATATTTTCGTTAAATATCATCTACGTGAGATTATATTTATTAATGTATTGTATGTTATTATGTAAGGTTTGAGCTGTTTCCCACATATTAGGGAAAGTAGAGTAAGCCTGGTTTACCAATTTTCAAGATATTACGTTTTGACTGGTGTACTCAACGTCACATTTTATTTATAAGAGCGAAGAAATTAAAATAATTTAAAAGTAGCGAGGTGCATACATATGTAATATAATTATGTTTGAATATGTTATTTTGAATATAAGCACGTAGACATAATTATGTAGTATTCAACTGTGATTTTGCCATTAGGATATTCTAATCTATTAATATTTATTGTATTATAATAAAAAAAAGAGGCCGGTCGTGGCGCAGCGGCACGAGGTGTGACTGCAAAACCGACTGGTTGTGAGTTCGATCCCCACTCGAAGAGATGAAATATTTACTTAAATTTATATTTCCATTTCTTCGCTCTGGTGTCGAGGTTAAGCGCGGCGTTGAGTTCTGCCACTCAACACGCAATGCCTCCAGAATTCGGCAGAAAGTGGGGAACGGAGTGTCTTAACACTAGGGTCCCTCTGCCTACCCTGCTGTGTGCGGGATACAGCGTGAAGCTAATTTAATTTTTATTTTTTATTTATAATAAAAAAAAAAACATATTATTTTAAATCTTTTTTATCAATCACGTACATTTATTTTAACAATACAATATATTTAAAAACATCTAAAGAATAAAACAAACATATTTTTATTCATTCAAATAATAATAAAACAAACAAAAGTAAGTTTTATTTTGAGTTAAAAGTTTCAAAATTAAGTTAAAAAAAGCCCTTACCCCAGTACAAAAGTCTCCTAGTCACACAAATGTGACCGCAATTTATCAGCTCAACGGACCGGCAGTAACTTTGCTCACGTCCATTTGAACTTTAAAACACCGCTCCATCCCCTAAGAATCATAAAAAATATAAAGGTAAACAAAATAGTTAAGAATAGTCACTTTTTTGCCAGCAAGGGAAAATTTTGAATGTATATTTAGCCGTATTTTATACAATTAAATATTGAGACAATTACTACCGAGGACGATGATGAATTAAGAAAATACAAGAAAGAAAATTACTATATAGGTATAGTATTTTTTTCGGAATCGGAAAACGAAAAATAATTATTGTAAAAAAATAAAAAAAAAATCTAAAATATTGTGTCAGAATATTTCAAGTACATTTTATATATGTTTTTAATATTTATACCTTAGCATTCTTTTAATACAAATAAAATATTTTGCACGGTACAATATGCTTCTCGTATTATATACCTAACATCACACTTTTTGCCGAAGAGCAGGCTAGACGAAGGGGACGAAGGGAACCTAGATAAAGGCAATCCGCTCTCCATTTTCATTCAACTACCGAGACAATGCACGTTAAGTGGTGGAACTTGATGCCGCGCTCTATCTTCTTACCAGAGCAAGAAAATGAAAAAAATCTTAAATAATAATAAAAAAAACATGTAAAGAGGCCAGTCGTGGCGCAGCGGCACGAGGTGTGACTGTAAAACCGACTGGTTGTGGGTTCGATCTCCACTCGAGGAGATGAAATATACAGTAATCTGTCTAAATCTAAATTAATCTACCTTAACCTATGACTTAATTATTATATAATTAACAATTAATATGAATTACCAATAAAATAAAAGAAAAAATTCCTTTCCCACCGGCGTCGTTCACCCGATCTGTCTCGTTGTAAGCGTTTTAAGCGCTCGGCCGCCTACCAGACGGATACAATATTAAATCAGCTTCACGCTGTATCTCACACACAGCAGGGTAGGCATAGAGTACCTAGTATCATGACACTCCGTTCCCCACTTTCCGAAGAATTTTGGAAGCATTGCGTGTTGAGTGGTAGAACTCAACCCCGCTCTTTGCACCAGATACCAGAGCGAAGAAATGGAAATATAAATTTAAATAAATATTTCATTTTCTCGAGTAGAGATTGAACCCACAACCGTCGCGTTACTATCACACCCTTGTGCCTCTGGACCCAATATAATATAAATTATTATTTTCCGCCTGTGACATCGAGCGCTATATATAAGAATCTTCAATACAATAAAGTTAAACAAAAAGCCTAACTAAACAAATATTGTTTGTCTATTTAAGTATCGCCACGCTACCGTAATATGCTCGCGCTGTCTGTCACTTAACGTGAATTTAATATCAAAACGTAGCACCGACGTTAACTGAAATTAATGAAATTTCTAATGATCTGGAAATATTATATAATATTTGGAGTTAATGTAAATCTAAATAATTGTAGTATAGAAATATAAAACTCTTAAGCTATTAGCAGCGCGGCGTTGAGTTACGCTTTAAACGAAATGCCTTCAAGGAGAACGTGGAGACTGGAGTATCTTATTTTTACTGTCTGTGATTCACTTATTTATATATAGCCTCGTATTTTCCATGATAAGATGACAGAAAGTCCACCATTTCTCCACATCCTCCCAATTCAAAGTCTTTACTACAGTACTTGTAATCAAATTAAAGAGATATCTATAAAATAAATATAAAATATTGCTCACGAAGAATCATAACTCACAAGTGTCTCGTATAGTAAAATGCCAATGTTACTTTATTATAGATAAAATTGTAATTTAAAAAAATCATCTAATCACGTGTAGATAAACACATATTTACATATTTTTGCAGGCTTATGCTTTTTCCCGCATATAGCAGGACAGGCAGAGGGAGTCTAGTATTAAGACAGGCAGCTCCCCACTTTCCACCTCATTTTTCGAGATATGCTCATGCTACCCTACCTACTGCCACAATGACTGAATAATGTACGTTTTATGAAGAATCCAGAAAACATAGTTTGTACGTGCAACTGAGTGTCAGCGAGAGTTATGTGGACTCTAGAGAAACATATGAAACCACTGCGCCGATTTATGAGGGGACAAAACGACATACGTTATATAGGTAGAGATATTATATAGGTAGAGACGTGGTAGTATTCTTAACGAAACGTGATAAAGGTGATTTTTATGATAAGATATGATGGATGACCGCATCATACATTTGGTAGCTCATAATCATGGGTTAGTTTCTCAGTTTTCAAGTGAGTGTTTCACTTAATTTTTTTTAAGAAATTAGAAGATGCAGAATGGAGTATCTTATAAAAAATAAAATATCTAAGGCCGTCGTGGTGCAAGGCACAAGCGTACGAATGTAAACGCGACAGGTTGAGAGTTCGATTCATACTCGAGGATATGCAGTGTTTTATATTTTCAATTCCTCGCCCTGGTAACGAGGCAAAGCGTTATATTAGGTTCTGTCACTCTTAATAGGAAGGGAATACCAAATATTACATAATGTTATTTAGTTTTTAATTTGAGGCCAGTCGTGGCGCAGCATGAAATGTGACCGTAAAACCGACTGGTTGTGGGTTCGATCCGCACTCGAGGAGATGAAATATTTACTTAAATTTATATTTCAATTTCTTTGCTCTGGTGTCGAGGCTAAGCGCGGCGTTGAGTGCTGCCACTCAACACACAATGCCTCCAGAATTCAGTAGAAAGTGGGGAACGGAGTGTCTTAACACTAGATTCCCCTGCCTACCCTGCTGTGAGCGGGATACAGCATGAAGCTGATATATGTTATTTAACCAACTACTTCATTATTAATAAATGTGATTATAGATGATAATTTATTACAGATATCAAAAAAATATGTTTTATTCAACATTTGTAGAATAGAATGAAGAATAGTACAATGGTAATTTTCAATGCTATACTGAACAAGTAGCACTCCAGGCCTCGCTACTTTACTGACCCAATTACTACCCACCGCATGTATACAGATACAAGTCTATACAAACTTTACGTTACATACACTATTTCTGCCACGTGAGATGAGGGAGGTCCTGGCGACAACGTGGCTCTAGAGTTCTAGAATGAAAGATCAAATAAAATTAAAGTTTACTTTTCCCAGTAAAATGAAGCCAAAATATCACGAAAATCCACTTTCTACACTTTGAGTCGTTTTTTAAGCTTTCAAAAATAGGTCAAAATTTAGAATAATTTTATATATCTTTGAAATTTGATCAAATCAGCTTAACGCTGTATCCTGCACACAGCAGGGTAGGCAGAGGGAACTTAGTTTTAATACACTCCGTTCCCCACTTTCCGCCGATTTCTGGAGTTCTTCTCATTGCGTGTTGAGTGGCGATCGAGTGGGGATCGAACCCACAACCAACATTTTGTGCCCCTGCGCAACGACTGGCCTCTCTGAAATATGATGATCGTGTTAAAACCAGTATACAATCTATTTGTAAAAATTATTAAATTTAAAATAAATCTATTACCGAAATAAAATTCATAAGTTGAAAAAAAATCTTGAATCCTAATAAATTGAATCAATTAAATTAAACATTAAGAATTATACCGATTGATTGAGGCCGGTCGTGGCGCAGCGGCACGAGGTGTGACTGCAAAACCGACTGGTTGTGGGTTCGATCCCCACTCGAGGAGATGAAATATTTACTTAAATTTATATTTCCATTTCTTCGCTCTGGTGTCGAGGTTAAGCGCGGCGTTGAGTTCTGCCACTCAACACGCAATGCCTCCAGAATTCGGCAGAAAGTGGGGAACGGAGTGTCTTAACACTAGGTTCCCTCTGCCTACCCTGCTGTGTGCGGGATACAGCGTGAAGCTAATTTTAATTTTAATTTTTTTTTAATTAAGAATTATATACAAAATACACTTATTAACGTAGCAATTACTAAAACTTGTACTCTAACTACATCGTAATAGAATTTCAAATTATTATTTTTTAAATAACATAAGACATACTTATTAAAAAACGTATAAAAATTTGAACGTAGCGCGACTCGAACCGCGACCGAGTCTTTGAGTTTTGTAAATAAGTATTTTTCTTTCCTACGTGTGGAATAACACTTTAAAAAATATTTTAAAATAACATAAGACATTCCTACTAATCTATAATACAACATAATATTTGTATGTACATTGAACACAATAAGATATCTCTTCTATAACTGAATATCGAAGCTATTCAGTTATAGAAGATTCTCGATACGGTTCGTTCGCTTTCAATGAACGCGGCACAATTTTTATTCGAACTTAATAGCCTTCAAAAACGTAGAATCGATTGTTGAATGCCAATCTTCTTAAAATAGAAGCAAATCTAGTTTCGGAAGCTTTCTGCATTTTCCTGCATTCGTTAGTTGCGTTCCGTAGATCAACACTACTGAAGCGAATATGAGATTGAAATCTTGACTTTGCAATGTCATTGAGTGTGTCAAAGACATTTTTATGTGTTTGTTTGTTTGTTCAATATATAAAATGTTTTTTTAGGCTAATGTTGTACGTTGTACGTGTAACGTTGTTGTGCTGTTTTTTTTCAAGGTTCTTTCAGGGTGAACAGAAGGAACCTAGCGGACTCTGTTGCGTATCTGTTGACATTGTGTATTGAGTAATGGAACTCAATGCTACCGAGTGGGAATCGAATCTGGAACTGTAAGCACCACTAACATCCAGACTGACGTCCATATATGACAGTTTGTCTAGTCTTATAAAAAAATATGGCGTTGGGTTACGTCAAAATAAAAAAAAAATACAAAATTTTAAATTTTAAAATATTCCCGTCCAAAAGTATCACTGCCTCATTGTGCCAAACTACTAATCCAATTTTCATAAAACATATAAGAACCACAGCGATGAACAAAACTTTCGATTGAAAAAAACCGCACCCAAATTGGTTCATTAATTCAGGACCTACAATGCCAAAGACAGACCCGTCAAATTTATAGCACCCGTCTTTTTGTTCGGGGCTTAATAAAATATAAGCTTGTATAAATACAGACGCGAATTTTATGATTGTGTCTTAATACAGATACTTTATAAGTTAATTAATATTAAAATATCAAAATTTAATAAGCAACATTTATAAAAAAATATTAATTATAACGTGGACTTGTATTATGAAACAGCCACGCGTTCATAATTCGTAAAAGATTCTCTTCAATTTGGAGCTTATCTGTTAATTGCCTTCATTTGAGCTTTCAAAATTGTTGTCATTACAGTATAAAATATGAGTCAGTAATTCAATAGCTTATTAATACCACGATGTGCTTTCGAACTTCAATTAATTAGGTGGAATATATTATACCAAAAGTATATTATATTACTCATATTAAGCGTAGGGCGATTAAATCATTATTACGACTACCACGTGAAGTGGTTAGGGCAGGTTGGTCATTTTTAGCTCTTTTGAAATAATATTATAAGATATAATAAATAAATAAAGGTGCTTGTGGTGTTTATTATTTATATACATTTATATAGTTGCAATATAAATTAAATTGAAATATTTACATTTTCACTATTATTATGGATTTCATATAAGTTATTTACAAAACCAAGTCTTATCCTGTTAAAAGCTATCTATCTATTCAAGTTATTTTAATCTTGCCATTTATTTGAAGTTCTTTATAAGTGTAAAACATATTTTTGAAAATGACCTAAAAATTGATATGGTGTAGCAGTATAAAATACATAAGCTCAATTAGAAAAGGTAAAATTAGTTTTAAAACCTAGCAAAGCGTAGTTTCGAAGCACGAACCTCCGGGTTATGGGCCCAGCCCGCTTTCACTGCGCCACTCTGCTGTAGGATGTAAAAGTTTTACTTTATATTAATTTCAAATACAATCAAAAATGAAAGATATATAGTTGATTAAATGCAATTAAATTTTCTGCAAAGTTTCTAAATGTGAATTTAAACTAAAGTTTTACTGTGATGTCTTTTCAAAAATAAATGTGAAAAGCGTACTTTACATATTCCTTCCTTTTTTGCTCTTGTAATAGTAATTCTATAAATTTATAATTACTTACAAGTACTATTTAAGTAAGCCCAGTAGTATATAATTTGTTTCCTTCCAATTGTTTCCGGTTCATAAAACACCGTTGATATAACACGCGGTCAAGAGCGGCTCGTTAAAATTTTCAGCGCTCCCGGCCCGTCAGTGGGCCGTGACGCTGTGATGACTCGCCAGCCGCCCGGTGCAACTACTAAATGACCCTTTGTGCTTGTAATTTTAATTTTTACTTATTAATGGAGATTTTGTGAAAATAAATTGAAAATGACGTGTAAATTTTATGAGAAATTGAACTTCAATTCATAACTTTTGGGAGTTTTTTTAAATATAACTTGTATAAACAAAAATATGTTATTGCATTAAAATATTATATGATTATTATGAAATTTAGTAATTCCTTGGCAACCAGAACAGGTACTAAAACAATAATACGTTGTTCTAATAATGGAGCCGGAATGTATATTCCGTACATCTTTTCTGCTGACGAAAAACTTAATGATGAAACTGAAAGGTATTTGAAATTTAAAATCAGCTTCACGCTGTACGCTCCGTTCCACACTTTCTGCCAAATTCTGGAGAAATTGCGTGTTGATTGACAGAACTCAACGCCGCGCTTTGCCTCGACACCAGAGCGAAGAAATGGAAATATAAATTTAAGTAAATATTTCATCTCCTCGAGTGGGGATTGAACCCACAACCACTCGGTTTTACAGTCACACTGCCCCCTGTGCCCCTGCGCCACGACTGGCCTCAAACTTAATATCAATGTTTATATATATTTCGTACAGAAAATTAAACATATTAAAATTAACAATATTCTCATTTTGGGGTCTCGTCTAATCCCAAGCCAATATCTAGAACACATAACGGGACGTATTATACTGTTTATCTTTTTGTGATGTTTAATTAATATTCAAAGTTGTTTTATAATATTTTTTTTTACTGTTCTTTCAATTTAAGACTGTAAAATATGTATATTTTAAAACTATCTAAATTATAAGCTTAGGCTTTATTTCTCTCTTTTTAGTTTTATTCAGTCGAGTTTTGTGTTTTTTATAATTATTTATCTCTGTAGTGTAAAATTAAAAAAAACATCATCACGCTGTTTCCCGCACATGTGCTTACTACTTTAGCACATAGTAGGCAGAAGGACCCTAGAAACCAAGTGTTAAGTGGCGGAACTAAACGCTGCGCCTGCTTTGCCTTATTATAGAGCGAGGAAATTAAAATATGAAATATCTAATTAGATATCTCTATCTATCTAATAAATATGAAATACCTAATTACGCGTAGATAGATTGGGGGAATTCCCTCGAGTGAAATATTGTTTACATGTGTTACGATACATAATGAGCAATAAATATTACCTAACAGCTGTAGTGCAGAGTGGGGCAGTGGTAGCGTGCTGGCATATAACCGAGAGGTCCGCAGAACGAAGCCACGCTCTGTTAAAATCATATTTTTTATGTTAATTTTAAACAAACCATAACTTATCTTGTTCCACAACCAATATAAAAATATAAGAGAAAGATAAGAACCACTTTTCAAACAAATATATGCAAATATCTATTTTTTTCATATTTAATCAAGTCACTAAGGTAATTCACAGTATTTGTTAAGTTAATTTAATACAATTTTAAAAAACTTTTTTACATAGTACAGTTACCTTGCAGTGTATGGCAAAATGTTTCATATTAAGGCGACAAATTTCCTCCTTTACCGTGGCTTCTCTATTAAAATATTTCGATGAGAGAAAGGATTACTCTCAGATTATATTCGAGTATTATATGAAATTTTGCTGTGAATTCAGATCAGGATCATTTGGGATTAGAAATAATTATTGGCGTGTTCAAGCAATTTAAAATTATGTTTTTTTGGTATGTACTCGATTTCTTTGTATAGAATTTTAATATGTTTTGAAATTTTCTCATTTGTATGTGATTTATAGTTAAAAGTATTATGTATCAAATTAAATCAGCTTCACGCTGTATCCCGCACACAGCAGGGTAAGCAGAAGGAACCTAGTGTTAAGACACTCCGTTCCCCACTTTTTGCCGAATTCTGGAGACATTGCGTGTTGAGTGGCGGAACTCAACGCCGCGCTTTGCCTCAACACCAGAGCGAAGAAATGGAAATATACATTTAAGTAAATATTTCATCTCCTCAAGTGAGGATCGAACCCATAACCAGTCGGTTTTAAATTCACACTTTGTGCCGCTACGCCACGCCTGGCCTCATAAATACAAATTTAGTAACTACAGTAGCAGTCACTTGTATTTCACAATACTATAATCGAGAGCTGGATTAACTAACCTACCTTTTCGATCGCCTTGGTAATTAGGTCAGAAATACCTTATCGCTTGATGGTTTTCAACTTTTAATTTTTTAATCTTATTCGAAAAGCTTTTTACGATTTATTTTTTATATAAACTTTCAATAGTTAGCTTAAAAATCATGGGAGGTTTTAATATAATATTACTGAATAGTTGCTTTTATTTAAAAAAAAATTTCAGCTTCACGTTATATTTATCATGTAGGGTAGGCAGAGGGTACCTAGTGATAAGACTCTCCGCCCACTCAGCACGAAAGCATTGCGTGTTGAGTGCTTAGTTTAAAATAACGACCTTGCTGTATGCGTGATACAGCGTGAAACTATTTATTTATAAACAAAGCAACATGCGAAAACTAGTATTTTATAACATATTATACATATATGTCACACAAACCTTTATATATTCAGAATTAATGAAAGTACAAAACAATATCATCAAAAGGTCTATTTTACTTTTGTAAATAGCTAAAGGGAATAAAATATTATTCACAACGTCCCCTGTGACAGACCCAACGTCGTGTACCTGAACATGAACAACTACTTACTTCTTTATAGGACCACCACCGAACAAAATCGTTTAACTCTTACTGTAAATATTTATAAATAATGGAAATTTTTGTGTTTTCGGTTGTGGTGTTTTTATTCTGTTGTATGTTTAGAGGTTTTTAGTGAATTGAAAATCTATTTTAATAATATTTATTTTCCTAGGCTTAAAATTATGTACCTAGAATCATTCTACATAGGTAGAAGGCATATGGAAGGTATGACCAAAATGTCTCTTTTACAGTTTAGATACTCCCGCTCAGGGAGAAAAATATTGTTTTATACTTTCATTAAGAAAATGAATATAATTCATTTTTACAGTCTGGTAAGACAAAGCGCGGCGTTGAGTTTCGTCGGTCAAATTTGATGTCTCAAATATGGATGAAAAGAAAAAAACGAAGTTCTCAATCACGACATCTCAATTATTGGTAAAGGTCATAAAAAGTACAGCAGTATTTTTATTTTTATACTGGTTTAAAGTTTTAATATTTTACAGTAGAAAATTTGCTAGTATCGATAAATAATATAAAATCAATCACACGCTTACTTAGTGATTAATAGGTTGAAATTACAGGATTTCGTCCGAAATCGAGCCTCGTTTATAAATCACAACGCGAACATATTTCTTTTGACCTGCCGATATCCTACCGACATTCATAAATAATTCATTCCAGTATATGATGCAAAACATAAATAAATTGTTGTAAAAGTTAGCTAGTGTTAAGCCTTTTTATAATATATGATTATTTGGGTTTTTTTGTTTAATTTCTAGATGATTTATAACTTTGTTTTTGTTTTCTTCGAGGCCAGTCGTGGTTCAAGAGCACAAGCGTGTGACTGTAAACGAATAAGGTAATGGGTTTGATTCTTACTCGAGGAAATAAAATAGTTAATATTTTCATTCCTTCGCTTTGGTGTCGAGGCGAAGTGCGGTGTTGAGTGTCGCCACTCAACATGCAACGATACCAGAATTCGGCGCAAAATGAGAGAGGAGTGTCCTAACACTAGGCACCCTCTGCCTACCCTGCAACATGCGGGATACATGCGTGAAGCGGAAAAAAAAATGTTTTAAGTTAATGTAAACACATTTAACTATGGTGTAGTAATTATTATGATGAATCAAATAGAGAATAGAGAGAAAAATAAATAAAAGGTAATTAAGTTTAATATTTGCGTCTATTGAGGCGCAATGAAAGAATATCTGACTGCAAACGTGATGATTGTGGATTCTTGGGTTGTGATTTATATAAAGTTTCTTACTCTTATAGCAAGAGAAAACGTTGACTTCCGCCACTCATGACTTCTTAAAAATTAACACTAAAAAAAGATGCCATCTATTCCTAGGATGATGTTTTCTTTTTTCTTTTTTTTCTTCGCAAGTCACTTAAAAATTGATGATAAATATTTTAATCTATTTCAATTAGGCGGATTTATATAAGTGAGGGACGGAGTGTTTTAACACTAGTTCCCTCTACCTACCCTGCAGTGTGCGGGGTACAGCGTGAAGCTGATTTATAAATCTATTTCAAATCTTATTTCCAGGAAGTAAATTGAATGAACAAAATAAACTTACTACATACTTTATTTTTACTAGCGGTCCTCTGTTAGTTAAACTTCCAGCCCATATAATACTAACCAAAATTAAATTCACGAGTTGATCTTTATTACATTGAAGTTAGTATTTTGGCTTTAATTTTAACTAATAGGTCATAAATTTCTAAGTTTTGGGTAAACTCATAAACTAGTGGGGAAAGGTTGTAAAGCCTATACGGTTATGTAGAAGAGGGATGCGCCTATCAACAGATATATAGGGGCTTGGAGTCGATTTATGATCGAAAAAAAATACCGGCGAGATTAATAGACATACATATTCTCTAGTCTCAATTTTCTTTTATATTCACATGTCTTACGTAAGATATGAAAAACAGAGAAAAAACTTATTTTAAAAAAATTAGACCAATATCAACCACCAGTCAACAAAAAAAATGCATATAACCTACATGGGGATCTAGGGGAGAAGTAAATAAGAATTTCTCAAAGTTCTTATAGGAATCGAACGGCGGACCCTCGTGAAATATAAGTGATTTCATTTGAAACCTAAAGATAAGTGATAAATGTTTAAGTATGAATATTTTTTTCATAATCATTCATCATCAGCCTTATAAGGCATCACGTTCACCACTTTCAGTACCCAACGCCGTAATTTGTTTTGCCAGATCGGGGAAAATAATAATAATTTATATTCCTGCGAATAGGATTTGAACACATAATCATCACGTAAACAGCCAGATATTTTTAAGTCATCAAAATAATCCATTTTATCGGAATTTGGGACATTATTAAACGTATATTACATTAGCGGCCCGCCCGCGGCTTCGCCCGCTTGGACTACATGATTATTTATTTAATAAACAGAACTGACTGACTGACAACTATAATGACACATAATATAATAATCTTCACTAACAATTCAATTTTGTTTACTTTATTGTTTGTACTAAGAACAATAGTGCTTTAAAAATATATATATTTTCATCAACAGTCATATAACCAAGACGTTTCGAATATCATTCTTTAGCCAAAAATCTTACCAGCGCGATTCAGAAGGCTATTAAGGCGCTATGCGTAAAGCATCATTTTCTGTTAAAGTTAAATTGTAACTGTTCGATCGATTACAAAATGCCGTTTTTATGTTAAATTTCACTTAATATATGATTACATTAATCGAAAACAACATTTTACCAAATATAAATTTTTAAATGTATAATAACATTTAAAAATACAGATTTATTACAAACAATTATACATTTATTACAAGAATAATTATAGTGTCGATACCTATCGATTGCTATAAAATATTCGCAGGCAAATAATGCGTTGAGTTCATTCAAATGACGATAACTTTTTTTTTAATAAATCGATTGTGATGAAACAAACTTTAAATGAAACAAACGTTATTCTGAGTTATAACAAAGCAATTGGTGAAAGTTTTAAGTAAATCGGTTCAGTACTTTCGGAGATTAACGTGACAGACAGACAAGAAATAAAAAAAATCTCTTTTTAAGTTCCCTCTATCCATTTCAGTCAAAATTACTAAATGTACAGACAAAATATTTTTACTGTCTTATTATATATAGAGAAGGGATTATGTATTATGATGAATGGTTAAATCATATAAAAGATAAAAAAATATTACAAAATTGTGAGTTCAAATTGATTCTAACAACCTGTGGTAATATAACATTGTGAATGTTAGCTCCATTTTATATCAGCGTTCTTATAATTCGGCTCAGTAAAGCCTTTCACAAAAGATCAGATGAAATTGCAGATAAACCTTACAATCGAACCAATTGGAAAATAGAATGTAATAAGCGCGGTGTATTTTATGTTACTTTTTTGATATATTAGAACGCTAAGTAATTCGGAGGTCATAAATATTATTGATATTAAGTGATACAGTATTTTTTTTAGTTTCACGCTGTTCCGCACATAGCAATACAGGCAGAGGGTTCCCACTTTCCTCCAGATTGTTGAGGCATTATAAAGCACAAAAATAATAATCTAATGTCTTAAAATTAAGTTGCCTTTGTCGTCCTGCTATATACAAGATACAGCGTGAAAGTTAAAAAAAGAATCTTTACCACAGTAAAGTTATTTTTTCTCTAAAAAAGAAATTTTAAAGATAGTTTGTGGGAACGATCGTAACATAACCTCCCATAGTGAGCCAAAAGAAATTCTTGTTAGCATGTCGTACGAAAATAGGTATTTTGGGTCTGGCATCTTGACAGTACCTTAACTTAACTTTGAGGAAATTGGATTAGTTAAACTTAACTCGGTTCGAGCGTCGTTTATTGTTGGAGCCACTGGTTCACTGGAACTTATAATTGCTTTATAGTTTGACCGTTTATATCCAAAATTGTTACTGAATTGCTTGCCATCTTAAGCTTAAAAAATATTTTTTTATTTTGAAACTAAAACTAAGAAGCTTAAAGACAGCTGGATGTAAAAAAATATTGTGTATATTTTATTATATTTTACACAAGAGAAATAAGAAGTGTATCGAGTTTAAATAGCCATAGTTAAATATTTATTACTTAATATATCTAACTATAATATTCGTTTTAACTTCATATAGTTATGACCATTTACTTAATAAATATAGGCCGTCGTGGCGCAATATTATTTTTGATAGATTCCCATTCGACGAGTAATTTTCTTTTTCTCGCTCTGGTTTCTAGACAAATGCGTTATTTTAAAAATGATTTAAGCGGACGGAGAGACTGACAAAAAAGTGATACTATAAGCATTCTGTTTTTTCCCTTTAGATATGAAACTCCTAAAATAAATTTCTTTTACGTGTTAGTGTTACAAGATATCATGACAATAGTGTATTGTAAGTAATGCTGTGCGGCGTGTTGTGTGTGGATATTGCAGTATGCAGTGCACGGTGCATTATTAAAGAAATTCTACACCTTAGTGAGAAATATGTAAAGTAATATACAACGGCGACGTCAAATTACATTTACTGCAGTAAATGCTTAAGCCATTGTGGTGCATTAGATATATATAGGTATACGTGATTATTGTATAGATTATTTTTTTTACCGCATCGATTTTTTTCTGCACAGCAGGGTAAGTAGAGGGAACCTAATGTTAAGATACTCTTTAACTTTTCGTCCTATTTCTCAGGATTCTTTATCTTGTTACCAAAGTGAGGAAGTCATAATAATACTGCCCCCGAGTGAGAATGGAACCCACAGTCATTGCATTCAAAGTTAAACGACATGCCGCTGCGCCACGACGGCCTTATTTGTGAAAGCAAAATATTTTATAAATAAAAAAAAATATTAAGACGTCGTTGGTTTGTTGTGTTTGTTTGAATGTTTGAATCTTTAATATTGTGTTAGAATAATGTAACAACGTGTTTTAAATAAAAACCTTTTTATAATAGAGAAACATAATAAACCAACCAAAAAGAACCAGTCGTGGCGCAGGGGTACAAAGCGTGCCTGTAAAACGACTGGTTGTAGGTTCGATCCCCACTCGAGGAGATGAAATATTTAATTACATTTATATTTTCATTTTTTCGCTCTGGTGTCGAGGGGAAAGCGCGGCGTTGAGTTCCGCTACTGAACACGCAATGCCTCCAGAAATTGGTGGAAAGTGGGAAACGGAGTGTCATAACACTAGGTTCCCTCTGCTTACCCCGCTGTGTGCGGGATACACCGTGAAGCTGCAAAAAAAATAAACCAAGTAAAAAGGCTAACTTTCTTAACTTCTATCTTGTGTCTAAAGTGTAAAGCACTTTTGAAATTTCAAAACTTCTTAATACTGATGGCTCAGGATTGCAATCAACAACTTTCCTACGAACTTAATTAAAGGAACTAGACTTTTCTTCCTTTAAAACTGCAGATAGAAGCTAGTTTATTATTTAAAAACAATTTTGTACCTATAATACATCTTCACTCTTATGATATATGGAATTTGTCTTGCACATGACATATACCTAACAATTCAATACTAAGATTTTTAATTAGAATCGGTAATTTCTAAGATTAGCCCGTTTAATGAAACAAACACTGCAGCTTCATAATATTAGTAAATAAGATATACTTAAATTTCAAACAAGATTCAGTTATTTCGTGGTAATCCTGGAAAAGAAGAAAGGAATGTAATTTGTAATATTTTGTAGAGTCGTCGCTTTTGGTGTACAGTAAAAGGTGAAACGAAAACCGAAAGGTAAATAGGATTTTCGATATTTGTAATACTGAGAAAATAGATTTTAAAAATAACAGCATTAATATATAAATTAATATATAGTTTTCAAGAAGTAGTCTTAATTATTATATACTCAGGTTCTGTTATGATTTATTTTGATTTGATTTAAATAAAACAATAGGTTGGGTTTGATAGTATACTACTTACTTTTCGCAATCTACATATTTTATAACTGCGGCGTTGTGTTCCGCCACTCAATACGCAATTTGAGTTGGGTCTTAACATTTGATTCTCATATGTCCATAAATATAGTAAAATTGTAAAAGAACGAAGGAAGGATAGACGATCGGCATATTCATAATTTTCTGTTCAAATAGAATATTAGGACACTTGGCTTCTACTCCTATATCTTAAAATTAAAATCAGCTTCACGCTGTATCCCGCACACAGCAGGGTAGGCAGAGGGAACCTAGTGTTAAGACACCCCGTTCCCCATCCTATATCTTAAATACATTTATCTATAAATCTCATAAATATAATTGAAGTCAGTCGTAGGTAATATTTTAATTTCTTCTCTCTGGTGTCGTGGCAAAGCACAGGGTTGAGTTCCGCTACGTAACACGCAATGTCTTCCGCATTCGGCGGAAAGTGGGGAGCGGAGTATTTTAACACAGGGTCCCTCTGCCTATCCTGCTACATGCAGGGTGATTTCTTAAAATTATTACGAGAATGGGATTTTCTAATTTATATTTTAAATTCCATGCGAACAAAGTTACAGGCGATACCTAAACCCAACAATATGAGCTTCAAAGGGTTCAACAATGTTTTCAGCAAAAATTTCTTAAGTATGAAATAAGAAAAACTCCCAAGTATTTTAACTAAGAAGAATTATTTTACATTGTTCTCATCAAGAATATAATCTTTATGTAAAAACTTTGATAGTTATGATGCAATTTTTTTTAAAGTTCTAATAACTCTTGCCACTAGTTTATTTAATTTAAAAAAAATAGTGATTATTGTCATTATCACGCATTTCTCTTATCACAAGAGCAGTGAATAAATGTATCCCGCACACAGAGGGTAGGCAGAGGGAAGCTAGTGTAGGACACTCCGTCCCCCACTTTCTGCCGAATTCTGGAGGCATTGCGTGTTAGGTGGCAAAACTAAACGCCGCGCTTTGCCTCGACACCAGAGCGAAGAAATGGAAATTTGAATTTAAGTATTATATTATAAATATTTCATTTCCTCGAGTGGGAATCGAACCCACAACTAGTCAGTTTTACAGTCACACTTTGTGTTGCTGCGCCACAACTGGCCTACTGACATATATAAAATTGATCTATTAAAATTGCTATATTTTATAATAGATGTGTGTCAACCTTTTAAATAAAACATTTTAATTGTTAAATTTTTGTTCACTTTGTTTCAGTGTTCAATGTTTTTGTGGATGCCAATGTTTTTAAAATTTGATTAAATATTGAGGCCAGTCGTGGCGCAACGGCACGAGGTGTAATTGTAAAACCGACTGGTTGTGGGTTCGATCTCCACTCGAGGATATGAAATATTTACTTAAATGTATATTTCCATTTCTTCGCTCTGGTGTCGGGGTTAAGCGCGGCGTTGAGTTCTGCCACTCAACACGCAATACCTCCAGAATTCGGCAGAAAGTGGGGAACGGAGTGTCTTAACACTAGGTTCCCTCTGCCTACCCTGCTGTATGCGGGATACTGCGTGAAGCTGATATAGATTAAATATTATATCATACTCGATACGTTAATGTGTTAATTTGTGATTTAAGTGAATTCACTTAAAATATCGATAATTCTCTAGTCTGTTTAAGCAAAACGGGGCGTTGGGTTCCGCTATACAGTACGGAAGGAAGTAAGTCTACATGGGTAAAAATGTGGGCTTCCTTTTAAAATTATGATTTTAATATTGTACATTGTCATAAAAATGGACTCCCTTTAGATTTATAATGAGGTCGTAAAAGATGAATAATTTAATTATCGTACAACATCAATGAACATAATTATCTTTGGACTGTTTTTAAGGAAAATATTGTTTTGATTTGTAAAAAATCAAAAGATACGTTTATTTGAAACTGTATATCATTATAAAAGTTATTTAATTTATCTTTATTTCTTTTTTGTTTTCTTTTTAAATGTTTTATTTTTCTTTGTTATCATTTCACGTGTAATGTCTCCAGAATATACCAGACTAGGCAGAGAGAAAATGGGGAACGGAAAGTGGAGTAATAATTAATATTATTCAGGTAAACTAACGGAAATGTTCTCTAATGATTAAAGGTGACATAAACATGTCGTCGTAGATATAATCGTACTTACAAAACCTTTGATCTATTATGTAGTTTTGTAAAAAAAGGCTTTTATGATGCATCGGGAGCCCACAGTGGAGTTTTAGATTGATTGTTTTTTTTTTATTTTCTATACATAGCAGGGTAGACGGTAGTAGGGAACCTGGAAACCTAGTGTCAAGACACTCCATTAACATTAAAGACACTTCCATTCCTCACTTTCTGTTGACTTCTGGAGGCATTACATGTTGAGTGACAAAACTAAACGCCGACCTTTGCCTCCTTACCAGAGTGAAGAATTGAAAATAATAAGTATTTAATTTGTTCGACAGGGAATCGAATCCACAACCTGTTGTATTTACAGTTGCACGCTTGCATGACGACTAGCCTCAACAGAAACAGAAATGACTCAATATGTAACGACTGTACCTGTACCAGGTACAGTGTAAAGCTAAAAAAAATAATAAATATTACAGTGTCAAGAAACTCCATTTCTATTAAGACACTTCCATTTCTTGAATTCTCGAGGCATTGAGTGGTGGGACTCAATGGCGTGCTTTGCCTAGTTACCAGAACCAGAAAATGAAAATATAATATAAAATATATAAAATTTTAATATATTTTATATTATATTTTCAAATAAGATATGATTTATCATAAACATTTCTATTATATGAAACAAACTCAACTTTTGTTGTATAGAAAATCCAATAAGTCTTGATCTTCGCTGTAGGCATACAAAACAGATTTAGGAAAGCTTTACATGAACACAAATATACATAACATTATTGGCAAAATTTGTTTTATTTCTTATATACTTTGTTTGATCTTTCACATTTTCTAGACAAGAAATCTCTATATTCATATTTAACCTAGCTTTCTGTTAGGATGGCCTCATTTATTTTTTATTAGACTTAACAGTATAATAAAAAAATATTACACTACATTAGGTTCCCTCTGCCTACCCTGCTGTGTACAGAATACAGAATAAAAAAAAAGAAAAAAAAAATCCACCCTTCCTCCAAATTTTCGAGACATTACGTATTGAGTCGCGGAACTCAATGCCGGATTTTGCTATACCAGAACAAGGAAAATTAAAGTAATTTATAAATCACAATCAGCTTCACGCTGTATCCCGCACACAGCAGGGTAGGCAGAGGGAACCTAGTGTTAAGACACTCCGTTCCTGACTTTCCGCCGAATTCTGGAGGCATTGCGTGGAGTGGCGGAAATCAATCGATTTTACAGTCACACTTTGTACCTCTGCGCCACAATCGGCCTCAAAGTCATTTAAATGATCGTAAATAATTTAAATCCTTCTCTAAATAAAAATCGAACCGATAACCGTAGTATATACAATTAGATGGTGTCTAACTGCGCCACGACGGTCTCGTGAACACACAACTAACTATTTTCAAAAAAATATATAACATAAATCGTACAAATGAAATCACAAGTAGCATTGTAGCTTTACTTGTAGCGTCGCATCGTTGCATTTAAAGTAGCACAATGTAGAGAGGTGAACATGTTTTCTGAAAACATAAATCAATGTCAACCACCTCATGAATGTCGCTATATCTCAGAATTTGTCACGACCCGAGAAGAAAATGTGAAAAATATACCGAAATATCAATGTATTACGTAAAGTAGATGATTTATATGCCTTTTTTAGCTTCCCGCTGTATTCTGAGTATAGAAGAGTAGTCTCAGGGGACCAAGTTTTAAGACAGTCCGTTCCCAATTTTGCGACCAATTTTCGAGACATTGCGTGTCGCATGGTTTTTGTTATTATTAAAAATTGTTTTCCCACCCCAAGTGGGGATTGAACTCACATCCGTTTCTTTTTCGGTAAGAATCCAATTACGAACCGTATGATTAGAAATATCTTTGCTAGCAAAAAAATATATTATAATTGAATGATTTTTTGCAGCAAATATAAACATCTCAAAACCACAACGCTTTCAAACGTTTTTTTCATGAAAGCTTCGATTCATTATTAATTAGCAAAAAATAAATTCGAAAAATAATTTGAAAATTCGTTCAATAAAATCTCATATTTGTACGTACATATGTAGGTATGGGATTTTATTAAACGAAAATTATCACAAAAAAATATCATTTTTTTTTTGTAATAAATTGCAGGATTAAATCTGATTTGTGGGTATTAAATGTGTTTATTATCTTTGTTTAGCATGTCAAAATGTGGCTTTAAGTCCATTCATCATCTACAACTTAGATTCGGGCGAAAAGTGAAGAATGGCGTGTCTTGACACATTGAGTGTTCTCTGCTTTCGCAGTATTATTATGAACCTATACTATCAAAGAAGATGCATCATTGGATTTTATAATATTTAAAATGTTCTAAGACGCTAGTCGTGGCGCAGGGTCACAAAGTGTGACTGTAAAACTGACTGGCTCCCACAGCCATTCGATCGATTCGATCCCCACTTGAGGAGATAAAATGTTTACTTAAATTTATATTTCCATTTCCTCACTCTGGTGTCGAGGCAAAGCGCGGCGTTGAGTTTTGCTACTCAACACGCAATGTCTCCAGAATTCAGCAGAAAGTGGGGAACAGAGTGTCTTAGCACTAGGTTCCATCTGCCTACCCTGCTGTGTGCGGGATACAGCGTGAAGCTGATTTGATTTGATTTAAAATGTTCTTAGAAGTTAGAAAATAATGAGTAAATAATTGATATTATATTCCAAACCCAGCACATATAATTATGATTTATTATAATTATGATGATATATTGTAACTGACTCCCCCACTCTACTCAATAAAATATTTAAATAAAATTATTTAAATAATAATTTTAACACTAGACTCATAGTTGTGGGAATGTAATATAGAAATAATTTGTTGAAAATATTCAGTTATCGCTAGAACAGTCAGTGACTCCAAGTAGGCACGATTCTACTACCAGTTCAGTATAGAACCTCAGTGCTAAGAGGAACTGGCGGAAGAAACTCAGCAGCAGAATCGAACACTACTAAAGCAAATCGCTTGTACCAAATATGTCAGCACCAGTGACGCCCGGCTATATATTGTAAGTCATTGACATCAGTCGATTGACGCATTATGTTTTCTACCAAAACCATGCGTTGGACAAATAAGCGAACACTACTATATATGTACTCCAGAGCTGGGACATAAAATAGCACCACACACCTATCCATCATACACTAAGTGTTAACGTTGACGCACCGCAAGGCACATAAAAATTAAATGCCATAGCAATTCACTTAGCTAACCACATTAGTACCAGCGAAGCCAAGCAGCAGTCGGTCAATGAACTCTAAACAGTCGTATAAATCGTAAATAATTAATATTTGGTTAATGTCTAATATCTTTATGATATTTAATTAAATATATTGACAGATTACTTTTATTGTAGGACATTAAATAGACTCATTATAGAAGATACTATTGTAATTATATTTTCTTTTATAGTAATATGTTAAATATTTACTAATATATATAGAAATTATATTTATAAGTAATTATAATTCACCAAACCTATTTAACTCTCTTTTCAGACAAAGATGGCGGCAGACATTCTACGTACATTAATATAATTGTAATTTTACATATCTCATAAAATATCTTCATGTATTTATTTCCATTTACTTAATAAATAATATTTATCTCTGGATATTGACGCCATTATGTGCATTAATATCACTCTTTTTTGTTTAAATAATGATCTATTAAAAACTTACCGACGAAGTATTCCAAAACAAACAATCGTAAATAGTGAAAGCACTTACAACTTATCTTAGTAGCCTCGAATACTTATATCACAATTGAAGACACAATCTCACATGCTTTTTAAATATTGAATATAACTAAATATATATTAATTATAAATTAAAACTTCTCTAAACATTTTTAACATCCATCCTTCACCAGATGCGTCTGCCATCTCCCCTCTCTTTCTTTCCTTTTTCTTGACTTTGACGTTGACGGTAGTTTATTCAGCCAACATGATATTTTACAATAATTAAAATATTAATTATGTTTTTATATTATTTATTTTAAATTATAATACACAATAATTCCTTATAATTATTAAATAATTTTTAATAAATATATTTTATATCTGTGAGTTTTACCTACGGTATATTACGTCACTGTTATATTACTTGTGAACGATTTAATTAAAGAACCTAACTAAATTATTATTTATAAGATTGTATTTATCGAAAGCTATAAATTAAATAATATTATAAATTATATGTATAATATTTATTTTTATAAATTATTATTATCTTTTAATTATATTATTTACCTACACATTTTAGTTCTAGTATGGATCGTTACAATATGTATTTATTACTATTAAACTGCGTCGGACAGTAAACGCGATGGTTGTGGGTTCAATCTCAACTCGGAAGAATGATAATATTTAAATTACTTCCGTACCTCCGCGTGGAACGGAGTATCTTAGGGCTAGGTTCCCTCTGCCTACCGCGCTATTTAGTGAAAGTGTGAAAGTAATTTTTTATAGACAGAAAGAGACATAATAAACATTATTACTTCACTACTAAAATGTTTCATATATCAAAAACTAGAACTATAACGACACTGATGTATTGTGGAGAGACACAAAATTTCAAATGATGGACGACACGCGAGCAATCACTTATGTAAGACAATATATTACAGCGTGCTTTTGACTTTATGAAAAGCTTCCAGACGCGATACGACTCGGATGTCGGCGTGTTTATTTATGAGGCTTCCGAAAGTTTCTGATAATGACACCATTGTTGCCCTGTTAGTGTGTGTATAGTATACGCCATATGGTTCTAGGTTCGATCTCCACTCGGGTAATGTTCATATGTAATATATATTTTACCTAAGCATTTTAGAACTCACTAAAATACGACTTCAGAGTGACTTGCCAATTTACGGACTTCATATAAAGCCCTTCCTCCGGCTTTATTACCAGAAATTTCTTATACGGTTAGAATTTCTTGCTGGGTCTGCTCAGCAGAATTGCCTTCCGAGCTAGTGGTAGCTTTATGTTCATTCGACTATTCGAGCGCTTCCAAAAGTTTTTTGGAATGATGTAAATTATTTTTTACCAAAAAAAGCCAATTTCAAAAAGTAAGCTGAAAACTAAAAAAAGTATTTGAAATAAGGTAAAGCGAATTTTCATTTAGTTAGACAAAAATTATTAAATCAGTGTTTTATAATTTCGAAGCCGATGTCAAGTTAATGCTACAACAACCTTACTACAATATCAAACTACTAAGCCTATTTGTTTTACTTGGCAATAACTTTAAAATTTTAAAATACTTATTTCATTATTTTTATTTATTATAACTAAATCAATTTTTTTTTCACTTTGTAAATTTATTTTTTACCCTTTAGTGTACTGTTTGAAGTCGGTTTTTTTTGTTAATAAAAAATAATTTATTTTTCTATTTTGAGTGATGGGTGCATTTAAAGTTTTGCTTTTCGAATAAGTAGGTAGTGGTTGTCTTATGTAAAACTTCAAACTTAATTAGGTATTAAAAACTGACATTTTGGCGTATTGATAATAATTAACCGACTTCTATAAGAAAAGGACATACAGTCGTTACCTGTAATTTTTTTATGTTTTTTACCTCAGAACTTTTGACTGGGTGAACCGATTTTGATGTTTTTTTATTTGACAATAGTATCTATGAAAAAATCTTATAGGTCTTAAATTTCCATTAGGTATGTGCGCGACAAATGGATAAAAACAGCTGATTCCAATGATTCTCTTTGTTATCTGAAAGGATACACTTTAAGGAAAACTTGGTGAAAGTTTGGTTAGCAATTAAAAATTAAGTTTTTTTTTGTAATAATTGTACTGTAATAATTACAAAGAAACACATTGTTAAAATTGGTGTCAGAAGTGAGATTCCTCATCGTTGCTTTTCTTTTTTGACCAACTTCAAAAAAGAGTATGTACTCATTTTAATCGATTTCAAAAAAGGGAATTGTTCAATTTCTAACCAAACTTTCACCAAATTATCCTTTCGAAAATCCTTTTTTATATTGGTTGAAAAGAAAATAAACGATTAAAGAATCTTATTTCTGACGAATGTAAGCCGTGGTTCACCAGTTTTTAACAATGTTTTTCCTTGTAACTATTACTGTAAAAGTAGATATTATAACTACGTAGGCCAGCTTTGGTCTTCATTATCAGTTCCACGTCATCAAATTGTGCTTTTCGAAAGCAAACACATGAGTCATTATAAAAATACCCAAATCCTTTTAAGGCACATCTATGAAATTTAAAGAGTCCCCTCGATTTCTCGAGAATCCTATTATCAGATCTTGACATGGTTACCATGGAATCACCTGTGAGATATACCCTTTCAAACAAAAAAAGAATTATCCAAATCGGCTCAGGCGTCTTTGAATAATCGGTAAACATACAATAAAAAAAAGATTCCGACAAATTGAGCACCTCCTACTTTTTTTGAACTTGTAACTGATATCTCAAACACCTTTGAATATGTTATTCAATAAATAATGCCTTGGCTCGTGATGTGTCTAGTGGTTAGAACCGTTTATAGTTGTGATCGTGAAGAACCCAAAATCTTTTAGAGATTCAGAGGTAACAGTATTAAGAATTCCTTATTATGCCATTAGAAGGTATCGCTTTAATAAGATATAATATTTGCCATCAGAAGTTGTTCTTGTGTCAGTTATTTAGATAACTGGAAACTCGACAATATGACATTGTCATAACTCGAAGCTCGTCCGAAGAAAAGCCAAGAGCGCGTCCTATCTTCCTCTCCACTATAACTGCGAACTAGTCATAATAAAAAGAAGAAAGAGTACGGGCACCGCCCCGCCCTACACCGTGAGTTCCGACCAGACCGTGGCTTTACAGTCATCGTTGAACCCTCCGAGACGTTTNTGTGTGTGTGTGTGTGTGTGTGTGTGTGTGTGTGTGTGTGTGTGTGTGTGTGTGTGTGTGTGTGTGTGTGTGTGTGTGTGTGTGTGTGTGTGTGTGTGTGTGTGTGTGTGTGTGTGTGTGTGTGTGTGTGTGTGTGTGTGTGTGTGTGTGTGTGTGTGTGTGTGTGTGTGTGTGTGTGTGTGTGTGTGTGTGTGTGTGTGTGTGTGTGTGTGTGTGTGTGTGTGTGTGTGTGTGTGTGTGTGTGTGTGTGTGTGTGTGTGTGTGTGTGTGTGTGTGTGTGTGTGTGTGTGTGTGTGTGTGTGTGTGTGTGTGTGTGTGTGTGTGTGTGTGTGTGTGTGTGTGTGTGTGTGTGTGTGTGTGTGTGTGTGTGTGTGTGTGTGTGTGTGTGTGTGTGTGTGTGTGTGTGTGTGTGTGTGTGTGTGTGTGTGTGTGTGTGTGTGTGTGTGTGTGTGTGTGTGTGTGTGTGTGTGTGTGTGTGTGTGTGTGTGTGTGTGTGTGTGTGTGTGTGTGTGTGTGTGTGTGTGTGTGTGTGTGTGTGTGTGTGTGTGTGTGTGTGTGTGTGTGTGTGTGTGTGTGTGTGTGTGTGTGTGTGTGTGTGTGTGTGTGTGTGTGTGTGTGTGTGTGTGTGTGTGTGTGTGTGTGTGTGTGTGTGTGTGTGTGTGTGTGTGTGTGTGTGTGTGTGTGTGTGTGTGTGTGTGTGTGTGTGTGTGTGTGTGTGTGTGTGTGTGTGTGTGTGTGTGTGTGTGTGTGTGTGTGTGTGTGTGTGTGTGTGTGTGTGTGTGTGTGTGTGTGTGTGTGTGTGTGTGTGTGTGTGTGTGTGTGTGTGTGTGTGTGTGTGTGTGTGTGTGTGTGTGTGTGTGTGTGTGTGTGTGTGTGTGTGTGTGTGTGTGTGTGTGTGTGTGTGTGTGTGTGTGTGTGTGTGTGTGTGTGTGTGTGTGTGTGTGTGTGTGTGTGTGTGTGTGTGTGTGTGTGTGTGTGTGTGTGTGTGTGTGTGTGTGTGTGTGTGTGTGTGTGTGTGTGTGTGTGTGTGTGTGTGTGTGTGTGTGTGTGTGTGTGTGTGTGTGTGTGTGTGTGTGTGTGTGTGTGTGTGTGTGTGTGTGTGTGTGTGTGTGTGTGTGTGTGTGTGTGTGTGTGTGTGTGTGTGTGTGTATGTGTGTGTGTGTGTGTGTGTGTGTGTGTGTGTGTACATAACAGGGACGGCAGAGGAAACCTAGCGCAAGTACTTGTGGATGTAAATTTTCCACTTGGTTGGTTGGTTGTGGATTCGATGTCCACTCGGGGGTATGAGTTATTTTCATTTCCTCGCTTTAGCAACAAGACGAAGTGCGTTGTTAAGTTCCCCCACTCAACACGCATTGTTTCGAAAATTGGGCGAAGAATGAGAAATGGCAAGTCTTTGCACTAGGTATTGTCTCCATACCCTGCTAACTGCGAGATACAGAGTGAAGTTGGAATAATAAATAAATCCCACTATATCCTGCACATAGCAGAGTAAGCGGAGGAAACCTAGTGTTAAGACACTCCGTTCCCCACTTTCCGCCGAATTCTGGAGGCATTACGTGTTGAATAGTGGAACTCAACGCCGCCCTTTGCCTCGACACTAGAGAGATGAAATGGCAATATACATTTTAAATAAATATTTCATTTCCCCGAGTGGGGGTCAAACCCGCAACTAGTCTATTTATAGCCACACTTTGTGCCCTTGCGCTACGACTGGCCTCTATATTGGAGTCATCTTTAGACAATTTTGTTATTTCTTCGCTTAGCCAATAAGGCTTATTTTCCATTATGTTTTTTCATCTCTGCATGGGATGTATAACGCCGTTCACCATTTTCTTTATATTTTAGACTAGCTTTTGCCACCGGCTTCATGTCACTTGATGATGAATGATCACTGCTACGCCTGTAGCTCCTCTGGTGTTACAGGCGTAGCCGGTTACTGCGTAGCGAGCTACGGGTTCATTGCCGGCCTTTGAGGTGAAAGTAGGCTCCCTTTTACTACCGTGCAGGTAGATCACTCCACAGTTGTGTATGACGAATGACTCATTTTAAGTGCCCTAGATAAATCTAAATATATAATAAATCTGACTGCAGGTATAATGGCTTAAATTGAAACGATCAGTGTTATCTAACAGAGCCTTTAAGGCTTTATTCTCCCTAAACAAATTGATTACACAACACAAAAATATATTTTTCAATTGGAAATAATAATTCTTGTATCGAGGCAAAAGTATTTTCGTATTTTGAATGTATTATTAGTAATCAAACCTCATTGGCTGTACTGAATGTAATTGGCTGATTTTAATACCAATAAATGTGACATTCTGAAGATACAATAAATAAAAAAAAACTAATTCCCGCCATTTTTAATTGTTTTCAAACAAACAAAACGAACGTATGTGATGATGAAATTAGGTACATTTTAAAGTTTTATTATAAAAAATGTAAAAATGTGACGAATGTCGCGAATAACAATTGTGCGCTTTACAGACCTTAATGCGGTATCAATAAGAAATCTGGAAATTTTAGCGTGAAACATGAGGCTCTGGACCCTATCACAGATAAAATCAGTGCCACCTTTGAGAAAGTGGAGCAAGATCGACATAGTAGCTACGACATTGCTGACTGAAACTGGATGTGGATCATAAAACAATTTTACGTTATTTACGAAAGTCTGGGTACAAGAAAAATTTGACATTTGGGTACCACATGATCTCACTGAGAGAAACCTAATGCGACGTATGTTCTCCTAATGTTCCATTTGCGATTCTTTATTGAAACGTAACAATTCCGACTATTTCTTAAACAGTTGACTACGGGTGAGGAAAAATGTGTGACTTACGATAAGAATATGCGAAAAAGATCATGGTCGAAGCGTGGACAAGCCTCACAGACCGTGACAAAGATCAGCCTGACTCGGAACAAAGTGATGCTATGTGTATAGTGGGATTGGAAAGGAATCGTCCACGAGCTTATATGAGCTTTTGCCACCGGGTAAAACTATCGATTTTGATCTTTACTGTCAGCAACTGATACGGTTAAAAAAAGCTATTGAGAAAAACCGGCCGGAGCTGGTGAATAGGAAGGGCGTGGTGTTCCATCATGACACTATCCATAAGATAGTAACAAGTCATCGATCAAAACGAACCATACATATCTATCTATGTATATAAAAGGACTTGTGCTGACTGACTGAGGTAAGACGCACGCAGAGCCGTAACCGCTGATGGTAGAAACGTGAAATTTGGGCAGATGTTTATTTTCATATTCTGGACATCCACTAAGAAGGGAATTTGAAAAATTTTAACCCTAAAGGGATGAAATTGGAGTTGAAAGTTTGTATGGAAAAAAAAATTAAATCAGCACCAATTTTTATAAAATTTGAAATTCAGACTCTTAAAAACATTTTATTGCACACGTGTTTCATGGTTTTTTAGAATTCTTCCCCTAAGGGTTCAAATAAGGAGTTAAAAGTTTATACGGAAAAATCTTTAAATCGCCACCGATTTTTATAAAAATTCAAATTCATACTGTTAAAAATATTTTATTGAACACGTGTTTCTTGGTTTTTTTAGAAGTCACCCCTAAGGGTGCAAATACGCGTGGTCACTAGTTATAAATAAATAAATAATTATACTTTAAAAAATATTTTTCTTTGTATGAACAATAGGAAAATACTTTTGTCCCGACCTTATATTATTAAAAAAGGATAGATACATCAAGTATGTTAAAACTTTATAATTATTATTGGCGAATCTCAGAGAGCCCATTAACAACTTGTTACTGAACTAAGCAGAGTATTGTCCGAATAATCAAAAATAAAAAGTGTTTCCTTAAAATACTCTTCGCATGCACCTCAGTAGTTTCTGATACGATTTATAAACTATTCTTTCCTGTTCACGTAGTTGCAACTCTTTTGAAAAATCTCTAAATATAAGCTGATTCAAATGAAAATAAAACCAATCGTCGTATACTGTCGCTTACACTCGTACATCATTTTTATGTACAAAATATCATTGAAAGTAGTAAATTCAAGAAACATATAGGTTATATTTTATCGCAGAAAATGAAAAGTCTCCCACAGGAGCTCTAACTTTGTATATTTCTTTTAATACTAAAGTTATTTCCTTTCCTTAATATTGTATTATGTGACTATAAATATGTAACCAAAAGGAATTCTTTACACTTTGCGAGAATCCAATATTTAGAACCTGCGGTCTCTACTTTTCGCCCGAATTCTGGATATATCGTGTTGTCTGTTGAGTGGCGGAACTCAACGCTGCGATTAATTGATTAACTAATTTATATTTAAAATATTTAATCAATTAATCGCAGCGTTGAATAGACCATTTCTTTGATCGTTATTTTTTCGTAACAATGATGCCTCTTCTAAGCTCTATAACTCAGAGTTGCAACCACTGAGAGCAGGCAGAGCGAAACCATTCACATGAGGGGACTGATCAACAACCCATAGAATTCAATCTGGCCGTATCCCTGATCGTTACGAAAAATCCCACGACCTCTTATTCTATTGAGGATTACCTTATTTTTTGAGGATTCATATAAGAAGTTATATGTACCAGAATAGAAGAAGAAGCTACTTTAAAATGTTAAAAAACATAATTAGCATTGAGTTTCGAAATTACTTTTTTTTTTACTTTAAAAAAATATCTCGATCAATTGTATCAGGCCACTCAATATTCTCTACTCTCTACTCTCTTTTACTGGGACAAATTACCTAAAAGGAAATAAGTATAATAATTGACAAAACCCGAGACAATAAGTAAAAATACACTTTTTTTACAAATTCTTTTAAAAGGTTCTGAGCCCAATTGGTAGCAAGACAAAGTGAGGCAACGTTTGATGGAAATCAGGGAACGGAGTGTCTTAACACTATATTCTCTCTGTCTATCTTGCTATATATTCAGAATATAGCGTGAATCTAAAAAAAATATATTGAGGATACCGTAAAAATATCTAAAATAAATATATTCCTTTTTTGTCTTTTCTCACAAAATTGTGCTATTTAAAGAAAAATAAATTTCTATTTACCTCCGCCATAAAATCTACAAAACAATGAAGGCAATCTTATAACCTCCAGCATTAGTAAACAACATTCGCTTTGCCGTCGTTGTAGAGAGTGGTTCTGACAGTGAGCTTTGTACCTACCTACACTACTATTTCATATTGCATCCTCCATTTCGAGCTCGCTTTTGAGCAATTCGTGTGTTCCAAGAAGATAACGTATTTTGAGTTTAATTATAAATTAACTATTATTATGTATGAAGGTTTGTTTTAGAATTAAGATTTATATTTTTCATTGTAAATGAAGTGGGAGGGACGTTGTTCATTTGTTGCGGAGTTTTGGAACAATGGAATTTTTCAGTAACTTTTTTTTTCCGTTCTCGCTTCTAGCAGAGTAGACAGAGGGAATCTACTATTATAAGATACTCGGTTCACCACATTCTGCCCAAATTATGTGGCATTGCATGATGAATAGCTAGGAACTTAACGACGCTCTTTGTCTTGACTATCAAAGCTAGGGAATGAAAATAATCCAATCTCCCGAGTCGGAAATCAAACCCACAATCTTCGCATTTATAGTCAGATTACCACTATGCCATGAAGGCTTTTAATATTTCATTCATAAATATTGTATTATATAAAAATAAATAAATAAATAAATCAGCTTCACGCTGTAACCCGCACACATCAGGGTAGGCAGAGGGAACTTAGTGTTAAGATACACCGTACCCCACGTTGTGCTGAATTTTAGAGGCATTGCGTGTTGAGTGGCAGAACTCAACGCCGCGCTTTGCCTCGATACCAGAGCGAAGAAATGGAAATATAAATTTAAGTAAATAGTTTATCTCCTCGAGTGGGAATCGACCCACAACCAGTCAGTTTTACAGTCACACTTTGTGCCTCTTCGCCACGACTCGCCTCAATTGTATTATATATAGTACTAGTGGGCCCGCGCAGCTTCGCCCGCTTATTTGCACCCTCAGGGGTGAATTCCAAAAAAACCACGACACACGTGTTCAACAAGATATTTTTAACAGTCTGAATTTGAATTTTTATAAAAATCGGTGGCAATTTAAAGATTTTTCCATATAAGCTTTCAACCCCTTATTTGAACCCTTAGGGGGTGAATTCTAAAAAACCATGAAACACGTGTACAATGAAATATTTTTAAGAGTCTGAATTTCAAATTTTATAAAAATCGATAGCGATTTAATTTTTTTTTCCATACAAATTTTCGACCCCTATTTCATCCCTTTAGGGTGAAAATTTTTCAAAATCCCTTCTTAGTGGATGTCCAGATTATGAAAATAAACATCTGTCCAAATTACATGTTTCTTCCATCAGCGGTTACGGCTGTGCGTGCGTCTTGCCTCAGTCAGTCAGGTACATGTCCTTTTATATAAATACTAGCGACCCGCTCGCGACTTCGCCCGCTTATATCACAGAATTATTTACTTAACACACTGAATTATGTTCGTGTTTTGATATACCTATTATGTATGTTTGCAGCGCAATGAAGATTTTTTATGAGAAAGTTATTAAAACTTTAGGTCGCATTTTTGNACAGACAGACAGACAGACAAGAATTCTGTTGAGTGGTTTTTTAGGTTCTATAATCGACATATAAACCGACCTAATTTTTATTTTTTATATATCTTTCATGTACAGAAATGACTTTTCTATCCTTTTATTATATATAGAGATATGGATTTGAATCTGTCATAAATTAGATAAATTATTTTTTTTAGCTTCACGCCGTATGGTTAATTGTTACAATTTATATTTAAACATTAATTTATATTCTGGGCGGTCTGTAAACATACGGGAGGTAATATATAATTTTCCACGTGAAAAACCACAACTGATATCACAAAGACACACTCGATGGTAACAAGGCAGCTCTCATAATGTTTGTTATACAAATGGGGACGCGGGATCACTCGACGACGCGTCTTGAATATATTATAATACTGCCATTATAAGTTGATAATTACTTTCCCCCTACGCAGCGCTACGTTGAATGAAATGAGATTTTTTGTAGAAATTAACTTTTTTGGGTCGAGGTTAGTTTAAATACACAATACAGACCCCTTGTCAAAAAAAAATGAAAATGTACAAGTTTTACTAAAAGTTACTTAACTATTACGATAACTTGAAATATCTATTATTCAATAATTTATTAGAAATCGGAGGATTCTGAGGAACTGTCACCAACATTAATGACGAAACGTCCATTATCTATTAAATGATCTTTATAATTCTATTTACAGTGGCTCGTGGTAATCCCATAATTTCGGGAGTTTTATTGATAATATCGCATTTATATGGATACAAATTTTTCGGCCTCGTTTCTTCTACCTGTTTAAGCACTTTAATAACAGTCACTTTTTCGAATGAATTCATTGGACATTTCTTTGATCGCTTTTTCTTTGGTGAAGAAAAAATGCAAGCGTTGCTTAATCCAGGTTTACTCATGTTCTAAAGTATGAAAATATCAAAAACAATACAAAATATAACAAAAACAGAACAACGAGAAAATAATTTTAAACTTAACAAAACTTTTGAGTTTCTTACTCAAAAATACAACAAAAATAAAAACAATAACGGAATCATGAAAATTCAATGAAAATAACTGAAAATGATGGATATAATCTGACGGATGACAAAATGTTCTAACATATTAATTACGAGATATAATTTATTTTTATAGTATTAAAATGTGTCTGAAGTTTGAAAAGAAGTCGACTTTTAGGTGTTTTTACATGTACATGACATATTTAAAAAAATATTATTGAAAATAAAAAAACCGGGTGCATACCAATATTTTAAAATTTTAGGTTAAAATATTCCTGGCTTTAAATATGAAAACAATTTTTATTTTTTATTATTGTTCTTTTTGCTTACTACTTTTCGTTTAGTTTCTTTTAGTTTAATTACTTCTTTTATTTACTATATATACAGTGTGCAATTTTATAAAATTTGAAAATATAAATATAATATAAAAATTATTTCATTGATGTCCACTAATTTAAATTGTAATTTTATTCATTAATACTTATAACTTAATTCTAATTAATCACAGAACACTAAAAGTAGCTTTTTGTCACTGAATATTGTATATATTAAAAAAAAATATAACTTTTCTATTCTACAAATTAATACAATTCAACCGACGACAACATACGTTAGGCCTTTATTTTACCTTTCCCTAACCGTTCAGAATTTACTAACGAAAATAACTGGATATTATAGGATAGAAAAAAATATTGTGAATTTTGGAAAAAAAAATTCTCCCCGATTTACTGGTATTCTATTTCTATTATAAGATAATATTATAATAAATTTTATCCCTATTTATAGTGTCATCAGCGTATTAATTCTTAAAATATATATTTTTTTAATTAATGTAATAACTCCATCAAACCTGTCATGTAAAAGAACCTTTTTTTGACATGTTTACCTTTTATCTCATGCCTTCGTGAATCGAGTATAGTAATTTGTCATTCATTTTACCCATTGCACAAAAGTTCTAAGCGATACTATTATTTCATTTCATGTTAATCAACATTAAGTACATCCGGAGGAGTGTCCGCTTTTACTACAATATAATACTTTGAAAGCTTTTATTAAAGCTCATTTATGTTTAATCTCAGGAATATTACAAATGTAAGTAAGGAATTTATTTAAAGAATATCAAAATGTTAAACTTATATTGCCTTTTTCCCGACTGCTAAGGAAGGATTATGTTTTTCGCACGTATCTTGTATGTATGTATGTATGTAATATTCTTTATTACCTCATATCTCCAGAAACGCTGAATGGATTTACATATTTGAGATATCGTTAGATTCGTATTAGCAGCCCAAATGTTATTAGATAGGTGACGTTAAAAAAAAATCATGGCGGCTGTGGTACGCCATTGGACTTAGTGAAAAAAAAATTTTTCGTTTCGAATACTACAATTTGGGTATCAAATTCAAGAGATAAATTTCAGGATTTCTAAAAGGTATATCATGATTATCATTACCATAATAAATTCTAACAAAAAAATGAAAAGTAAAAAAATATCTGTAAAAACAAAAACCCCGACTGCGTAAAACTAAAAAGAAAATAAACAAGCCCAATAGTTTATTAGGATTAACAGTCGGGACCTATGAATAATTCTTCAATCAATAAAATCTTTACCAGGAACCCCGCATAATTTAAAGAGGTCCCGACTGTTAATCCTAATAAACTATTGGGCTTGTTTATTTTCTTTTTAGTTTTACGCAGTTGGGGTTTTTGTTTTTACAAATATTTTTTTATCTTATTAATATTTTTGTCCAGCTTCACGTTGTATCCTACATATAGCAGGGTAGGGTGTATTGACCAATTTTTGTTACGTTGTCCAATACGAAGAAACGAAAACAATACATTCGCCTGAGTTGTGGAAATGATGAGGAATTGTACTAAAATTGAATGGAAAATTTTTAATTTGATTTTTTGAATGGAAAATAGATAATGAAGTGTTTCTACAATCAGATCTCCCGATGAAGGTACCGCGGTACCTTTGATAACTATTGGGACGCATGACAGATGTGAAATATCGTGTTCGTTAAAGTTCGTGTTTTCTCAAAAATTTGGTGGACAGTAATATACTTTAAAAACAAGATTATTATAGAAGCTAATATAATGAAAAAATTAAGTATTACGAAGTTCTTACAGAAAATGGCGACTTTATTTAATAAACACTCACGTACATTTAACATAAAAATTCGACATTAATTTCAAGTTTCCGTCGCCACAGCAACCGTTGGCACGCCAACGATCCGGATACCTGCGCCTATATACTTTTTTACATCAAACACTGTTGGATAGTCCATTTACAGAAGAAGCCCATTGTATCCGTGGCCAAAGATACACTGGAAACTCAGAATTCTTCATATGTAATAAACGATTTTTAGATATTTCCGTTTTACCACGCTGGTGAAGCCGCGAGTAACAGCTGGAGTATATATAAAACGTACATTTAAAGATGTCAATGTAATATTAAAACTCTTATTAGTTAATTCTTATTTAAATTATAAAATTGTTCTTTCGCGAGACATCATCTAAATAAAGCTTTAATAAGCCCAGCGACGCTCTCTGCATTTCAGCTCAGTTTTACCAAAAAGCAGCAGTTTGCAAATATTTACACAACAAAAGTATAACATTTTCAGGGAAACTTACAATAAGGACTTTTGTTTCAGAGGATATTAAAACCACTCTTGACTATTATTTTATAAGATGAAAGTTTGAAAATTTAACTGTCTGTGGTACTGTTGTTTGGAGACCCTCGTGGCGTGTTGGGATAAATGCCAGACTGTTAACATGATGGTCGTGGATTCGATTCTCACTCGGGAGAATGAATAAATTAAATATTTTCTCCGCTCTGGTCACACAAAACGCGGCGTTGAATTCCTTCACTTTTTACGTATTGTTTCGAAAAGTGAACGAAAAGTGAGAAACAGAGTAAAACTAGGTTCGCTCTGCCTAACCTGATATGCGTGAAACCCGTGAAGCTGCTTTATAAGAATAAATTCCTAATTGAATTGAAATTTCTAATATCTCATTTTTAAATTTGGACAGTTTTTATCCTTACAATATTTCGTAGTCACGTGACAGACTCAGTGATGACAGCGTAAATACACTAGGTATTTATGAGAGCTAATTTACTGTAATAAAGTTGACTCTGTAGAACAATGATAGTTTTAGTAGTATTCGCATTGAATTCTGTATAACAAGAAGGAATAAAATAATTATAAAACCTGAATTTTGTGTCTGATTTGTTTTAAGCTTGCCTGCGGTTTCGACTCCGGCGTCAATTGCACGTTCCATGTATCTAAGGTAACTATGACTGCAGCTCATTACAGTCATGTGCAAGTAAAAGCAGAATGAGTGTACAAACGATTACCGATAAATTAAGTAACCAACATAAATATATTTTTCCAATTCGAAGCAATGATCCTTAAAATCAGTACTTTCAACTAAACAATGCTTTCTAATAATAGTATAGATTAAAATTTTTATTTTATATACTGCTAATATTGTAGTAATTTAACAGAGACTGTAGTGTCTGACTGCATTCCCGATGTTAGTAGATTCGATATCCGGTCGAGGAAAGGAATCATTTTCATTTTCCCGGTGGTCCAAATAATAGTTTTACCAATAAACACGCAATGTTTTCTTCTGAACTTCATTCTGAATCTTGTGTGTTACACCGAGAATCTAGAAACATAGTTTCAAATCGTTAATCATTCTATTGCAAATTGACTAAGAAACTCAATTTTATCCAACGTATTTTATTTTATAGAGCTAGAGCTCCACACGTAACGACACGTAAAATCCTTTACAACCGCCCGCGACCGTACTAGTAGTCCCACCTGACGTGGATGGAGGACAAGAGTTATTGTCATATCTTTACTGCTCATAAACTTTTATACTTCAATACGCTCAAGTTGTTGTAAAAGTAAAATCTGAAAATTGACGGTTTTATTCCTTCCCACATGCACTTTACGGGTGTGTTTGATATCTGAGTTTCTTACTTTCTTAGTTTCGCTTGTGGGAATTTTCTGTAGTTAGTATAAAATTTACTTTTCAGTTAAGATGAAACTTCTACCGCACGTAGCAGGATAGGCGGAGATAATCTAGTGTTTAAGCTTCACTTTCCTTTCCACAATTTTGATTTTTTATAGTTTTTTTTTAATTCAAAAATACAAACTTTATTGTTGAATGGCGTAACTCAACATCGCAGTGATTATCAGAGAGAATGAGAACTTCGAATCAAATAAAATAAAACTTCGAAAAAATATATCTTAACTGAAATCTAATATTTCATTTTTGTGAGTAAGTAAGTCGCTTCCTCTCGCTGGCCGCGTCACTGATATTAAGTTTTCACACAAGCTCTTATCATAAGCTTTTGTTAAATTACAAGTCACTGGCCCAATATATATTTAAATCCAAGTAAAGTACAGGATTTAAATATATATTTTTAATGAAAAGCAGTCGTTTAGTATACTTTGTTAAAAAGTGTTTATTAAAGCGTCCATAACTGCGTCTACATACTTTAAAATTTTATGAGAAGAGTGTCAGACTGTAAATGCTTGTAAGTTTGATTTCCAATCGGAAAAATAAATATTTTTTATTTTCATTGTTCTGGTAATAAGATAAAGAGCAGCATTGAGCTCCGCCACTCAACAAAAAATTCTCAAAAGTTTGGTGGAAAGGAAAGGAGTGACTTGACACTAAGTTTACTTTTTATACTTAATTTTATGCGAGATACAGCGTGAAGCGGATTTTAAATATTTTTTTTTATTTCAACTCATTTCCTCGATTTTTTCGCCCAAGTAAGGGGCATTGTCTTTTAATATGATACTTATCGTCGTAATTTATTTTGTCAAATGAAAAAATGAAAATATTTTAGAATATAATCATTCTTGCGAGTATAGAGCGAACTAACAACCACTAAGTTCAATCAAATGGATGGAATGCTTAGGTAGTTACATAAAATACGGGTTAAGTGGGAGTCGGACTCGCCCATCAAGGCTTCCGTTCCAATTTCAAGATTGTAGATCAACGGGAATTACAACTTTTTTTAATGAAATACCTATACGTTTTCACTTTCCGAATATTTTTCTTTATTTATATTGTAAATTCTCACTTTGTGCCAAATTTCATAACTGTAGCTCTACGGGAAGTACCCTGAAGGTTTTGATTACGCGACAAATTTCATTCCAAATACAACAAAATGGAAGCATAAATGTTCATGTCTTTTGATTGTGTTGACTTAGAAGCTTATTTTTCTGTGCTTTAAGGGACCATAGAAATAAATATTTAATATAATTTTTTTCAGCTCGATACCTCCACGCGATCTCAAGACATGATCTTGAAGACGGACACCAAAGTGATCCTATAAGAGTTCGTTTTTATTATTAGTAAATAGTCAAAACGAAAGCTAAGTCTACTCATATAAGCAGTATTATGTATTATAGTGCATGCAGTATAGTCGCAAAGTGCCTAGTTTTCAGAAGTAGGCTAAAAAGAGCCAAAGCCAATCGTATCGATTCGAAGCGGAACGAGTGTCACTGGAATGCAAATCACTCGAAACGCGATGCTTTCAAAGCGATTAAACGACGATCGAGATACATCTTTTAGTGTGTGTTCGTGATTTTAGTACATATTAATGGTGAAGATAAAAGAAAGTAATGTTTTTCATAATTAAATATGATTTTTAATTAAAATAATATAATATTTATTTTTTATATCTTTTAAATGAACGGAAAATGAGGGAATATTTTAAAACTAAGATATCTCCGCTCTCACATTATACATAGTACAAAAGATACATAATATCTTACTCTAAAAATACTATCACTATGGTAATATACGAAAATATTGTAGAAAACTTATAAAAATTAGACCGTAGCGGGATTAGCACTCGTGCCTCTTTCACTCCTCCTCAAGTACTCTAACAACTAAACCATACACTTACGACTAACGCAAATCAATGGGTCATATGTTCATTGCATCACTGTTTCTAAGAAGCGCGGGTTTGAGTCCTGGTACTACAATTTTTTATATTTTCTCATAAGATGTAATATAAAAAATCTTATAATTCTAAAACGAACAGCAATTAGTAAACTTAACAATACTCTAAACGAGCACCAGTCTAGTAAAGAGGTTAGTTGTAAGCGTTTATCGCGACTTCAACAACGTACTTTAAACTTTAACTTACAAAACTGTAGTGCGATGAAATTAAAGTTCCCATTCCCCACAAAGAGGTTGTGGCCGAGTTAGGAGTGTACGACTATGAAATATAATCTAAGTAAGATTATATTTTATTTATCTGTTTGCATCTGTTCGAGGCCGGTCGTGGCGCAGCGGCACGAGGTGTGACTGCAAAATCGACTGGTTGTGGGTTCGATTCCCACTCGAGGAGATGAAATATTTACTTAAATTTATATTTCCATTTCTTCGCTCTGGTGTCGAGGTTAAGCGCGGCGTTGAGTTCTGCCACTCAACACGCAATGCCTCCAGAATTCGGCAGAAAGTGGGGAACGGAGTGTCTTAACACTAGGTTCCCTCTGCCTACCCTGCTGTGTGCGGGATACAGCGTGAAGCTAATTTTTTTTTTTTTTGTTTGCATCTTTCATACAAATTTAGATAGGTATAGAACTAGAAAAATAAATTGTATAATAACGTATAACGTATAACTCAGAAATCGTCCACAAAGGTGGATGAGAACAACTTACAAGATTTTTATACATTCTCTGAAAAGTAAATTATTTCCTAAGCGTGAAACGATTAAAAATAAATGAGGAGAATTTCTAGTATTGATATACATATATGATATACAGGGTGGAAGCGTCAGCGCTCCTCTTACGGGAACAGCATATAGGGTAAAATATTTTAAACCCCTACCTAAAGAAATTATTAATAAGTTTTTTTTCATTTCACAATGTTTATCCATACCTGTATTTCATGTGACGCATTTACGCATAGATACCAATAACGTAAACACATACTACTACAAAAATACTAAAGCTTAAACAACTTCGAAGTTTGCCGCCAATTGTCGTTCTCTAAAATTTTTTTACTCATTTAATTTAAAAAAAAACATTTATTCATTTTTGAAAAAAAGTTATTTTTAAAAATTGTATTAGGCTTTTATAAAGTAGTTAAAACTGTGGTTTCATTTAACTGAGCTGACAAAACCCTCCCGAACCTTCAGTCAACGCGCTTAGAGTCAGGCCTTGTTCCATTGCGGTTTTTTTTTAATATTTTTGTTCTATGCACGGTCTATACTATAAAATGCTTAAGATATCGGGTCAAAAGAAGTTATACTTTCATAACATATTTAAGCATTGATTTGGGAAATAATTTAATTTACGATAGCAAAAATAAAGAAAAGGAACCTTAAATAATTACATTAAAACAGTCAAAGGCCCACTGTGCATAAACGGTTTCAATTTCTAAGCGTGTACAGTGTATACGCTTAGAAATTGAAACTATTAATCTAATCTTGGGCTTAAGCAATTCGTTGTGGGTCAAATACTGTTTACGGAACTCTGTATGTACGCAGAACTGGAGGGTCGTTTAGTTAATGAATATTAATGCTATTTTTAGATACCACGCCAATTATATGAAAACCAGTTGAGAAATCTTCATTTATTTATTTGAGCTTCCCCACATTTTGAGGATTGAGCTGAAAATGAGGAACGGAGTGTCTCAGCATTAGGTTACCTCTTCTTATTCTGGTATGTATGTGGTAAACAACACGAGGTTGCTATATTTTTATTCTACAACTTATTTCAAGTACACTTTAAGATATACCCTTTGGTAACGAAAATTGAATCTTCAAATTAATGGATAATTCGTAAACATTTGCATATAAATTGAACAATAAATTAAAATTATCTACATCATTTTGTAATGAAATAGATGGAGATTTGGTTCTAAAAAAATACAAAAAAATTTCATCGTTACACATTTTACAAAGCGTTTGTCAAATAGAATGGAGAGCCTCTTCATACATACTTCTGATGAGGACCCATCGGTCATTCACACATTTCTTGAACATCCTCCAATATCATCATCTATCTTCTCGATAGTGAACCGAGGTCTCCATCTCCTATTATTTTATTTTATTTTATTCACACCACCATTCTTACTGCCTTTGAACCTAATTTCAATTAAACGTATTCTATACATATAAATAATACTAAGATGTCTATATATATCTGTGTGTGGTATGTTTAATATGAAGACAAAATTTAAGTGGAGTCCCACGCTGTAGTGTATAAAGACATGTGACGGAACTCAACGCCGCGCTTTGTCTCGACACCAGAGCGAAGAAATGAAAATATTTTTTTTAATTTCCTTTTGTAGTCACGCTCAAGCAGCAGGCAAGTAGTAATATTTGATAATGAAATGTCTGAATTTTGTTACAATTTATTAATATGTCAACAAAAAGAGGCCCACTTGTAGATTTTGACTTGCAAATTATAAATGTAATATTCGTGGAATAATAATTTATATTCTTTCTTTTAACAGAAACACGTCGTCTCGAGAATTGGATTGCTGAAAATATTATTAAAATAAGAATAAAATATGATTAACCTATGAATTACTTGAATCAATATTTTAAAATTAAATGTTATCGCAAAAAAAACACTACAACATGTTTAGATAAGAAAATTTATTTATCTATACGATCATAATTGATATTTTATGCGCAAATAACTAATTATAAAAAAATCAACTATACATATAACAGGTAAGCAGAGGGAATCTATAGTGTTAAAACACTTCGTTCCCCAGTTTTCGTCTCGTTCTTTTTGAGACATAGCGTGTTGAGTGGCGGAACTCATCACTTCACTGTGTCTTATTATCAGAGTTAGAAAATAAGAACAAATCCTCCTCTTACTGATCAAAAGTGTGTTTCGTTGTAATGCTGCTCCTCCTAGGCCGTTAAACCTACAGCTCTGAAATTTTGCAGGAACGTTGTGGACGCCACGGTGATCCCAGCGAAGTAATGTTTGGTGATAATTGTAATTGTACTACTACTACTAGTGCTAGCTTCACGCTTTATCCCTAGCGGGGTAGTCAGAGAGAACGGAGCGCCAAACGCTACGATAATACGATTGTAATTGTAGTTTTTTAGTAAATGGTCAAAATGTGTACCATAGAGTCAAGCTGTGGAACGTTTTGAAATTATATATGTCATGTATATATATGCCAGTTTTAAAAAGTCATTTTATTTTAAATGCCTCTTAGTTTTTCTTATTAAATTGCGCAACATATCTTCGCTCAGCTCCAACCGCCGTGCACACCATGTGGCGGATCCTAGTATATAACAATAGTTAAAATTAACATTCCTATTTAATTCGGATAGCGGGGCTTACAAAGTTTCAGTGTAGTGTGTAGTAGTATTTGCAAATTTTGTGAATGTGATCAGTGAGGCTACCTAGCCGCCTAGCACCGAGGGGCCACTTATATTATACAGTGAATTCAACTAAACTTTACTGAACTATAAGTTTCTAACGACTATTGCTTAACTTAAATGATATTAAACATTACATTTTATAAAGCAACTAGCCTTTGCTAGAAATATTAAAGATATTAAGATTGTTGTGGCGTATCGGCGTAACGTCTGACGGTACAGAGGAGGCGGTGTAAAGGACCTAATGTTTAGACACTCCGTTCCCCATCTAATACGGCCTAATTTTCAAGTCAGTGCGCATTAAGTGGTGAGACTCAACGCCGCGGTTTGTCTATTAATCAGAGCAACGAAACTAAAATATTTCATCTCCCCAGAATCGAATCCATAACAGTTTACAGATAAACTTTTTGCCACTGAGCCGCGATGCAACGGCATCTCCTAAATACTTTAATCCTTTATATATGAAAAAATATGCATTTTTTAAAATATAGTGATTGTATGAAATTACCCTCATACAAGCTGTATATAAATTACACGTCAAAGTGACGTGCGATGCGGAAAAACGCCCGTATATAATAAACGTCGCGATGGACGACGTCTATGGAGATGTGAACAATGGGAGCTTTATTCATAGTTTGTTCAACATCGATTAAGCTTATTTGTATTGCTATTTGATTCGTATGTTTTATTTTTTTTAAAAATACTTTTAAGCTTTACGGAAAGAAAATATCTTAAGAATAGATTCTTTTGGAGTTTAGCCTTAATAGATATAACGAAAACAATTTTTTTTTGGGTTTCGTTCCTCGATCTTCCGATCGAAAAATTGACAGTGTTTAAAAAAAAATTGATAGTGTTTAAAAAAAAATGATAGTGTTTAAAAATTGATAGTGTCAGAGTTATAGGATCACATTGTTATCCGTCTGTCTGTCAACGACCGAAATAATTGATATTAATTTCAGCTTGATACCTCCACGGAATTTCAAGGCAAATGATCTGGACAGACGAACAGATGGACAACAAAGTGAAGGAAAAATATATAAACTTTTTTAGCCACTGTAAAACATTGTTCGCATGTATTTACTTAAGAATTTAAAAAAATCCTTATTTTTATTGTACGTATGTAACTATTGAGCTTAAGTTTTGAATTAAAAAAAAGCTTGTAGTTGTAGTTGTGTGTGTATATGCTTCTATATGTTTGTGAAATGTCAAAACTTTATTTAATCTATTGTTTTTTTACGGAAAATCGGTTTACGATTTTTAATCCATATTGTTTTAATTTAATATAACAAAATGTATATTGAACTTGCTGCAATGATAATGAAATTTTATTAAATAAGTCCCACTGTACGAGGAGTTTCTAGTAGACGATGTCGAACGTCTGTAATTGATTGCTTAAAGCCACTATTTAGATAGGGCAATGTCGATCTAACTAATATTGTTCGAGTTGTTGTATAATGTCATTTACATAGAATGTATTTGATGCTTCCAGTATAATTATAGTTGAATAAAGATTTAATTTATATCAAAGATTCAAGTTTATGGTCCTTTAGAATACAAAAAGAAATCTAGCTTTAAAGCCAACTCAATCAAAATATTTAGAGCATTTATGCATAGTTTTGTTGCGTTTGTATGGAATTTGCCACGTAATCAAAACCAATAGGGTACTTCCCGTTGACCTATAATCCTGGAATTGGTAAGGGAGCCTCGGTGGGAGAGTTCGACTCGCATTTGACCGTTTTTTTTTTCAAACAGACAATTTAAAATATAATAACTGCTTCGAAATATGTCCTACTAACATTTGTTTGTTTTTTAATGTTAAAGTTTGTGAGGATGTATGTTTTTTCCACATTCAGGCAAAAACTACAGAATGATTTTAGGTGAAACTTTCCAGTAATATAGATTATACATCAGAATAAAGCACAGGACAATAAGTAAATAAGCCTAAGCAGGCGAAGCCGCGTGCTAGCTGCTAGTCCCGCATAGTAGGCAAAGGTAGCCTAGTGTAAAGTGGACATACCGCTTCCCACTTTATACCGAAACAATTTTATAACATTAAACTAAATTTTATTGATTTGTTGATCATCATCTATCATCGATGATTGTTCATCACTTATCGAATATCAATTATTGATATTATCGATTATTAAAAATAAATAACTAAATTAATCGATAATAGATATTATCTTACTACCTATTTGGGTTTTATTATATAACGATCCAATAGTTACTGTGGAATACTCTATACTATGGCTAATGTTCTAAAACATAAAAAAATATATGTAACAAAAAATTTGACAATTATTTCTAACGATAACAAAAAGCTGTAAAAAGAACATTACCGGCACTCGCGAAGCATCTTCAAAAGGATGCTATTATAAAAAGATTAAGGAAGTTCAGTAATTGGAGAAACTTGTACCTATCACTGCGGAATCAGATCCGGACAATTCAAATAAGGCAATTTAATATTTCGAAAGAAGCTTACGTTGTAGATGGATGATTTTATCTTAAGACTAATTATAACCTGCGACTTTGCCTCCCGTTTATCAAATACAAATAAGTAAGAATTTTGTATAACATAACACACTTTTTTTCTTTTATTTTTTATTTATTATTTTTTAAGCGTCTTGGGTAATTCTGGCCGTATATACAATTGCATTGGAACGATTTACGTGATATAATATAGCATATTGTTTTCTTCAATTTATGGAAGATTAAATATAAAAACAATTTGAACGAATAGTTTCCTGGTAATAGCGCTTTTTATCAAAAAAACTCTTCAGCATTACGATATTAGTATACATATATCTTCATATATCCATAAATTTTATAAGAGAAGCTCAAAATGGAATATTTTCATTTTCTTACTTTGATAAGACCGCGTGGTGTTAAGCTACTAAATACGGAATGCATAAAATTCAGGCGGAAACCGGAGAATACAATTTTGCCACAAATTTACTTATTATTTATTAAATACAGATTTGCTCTACATATTTAAAGAATTTAGAAAAAATATAACTTAAATATATTATGGTATGTAACATCAAAACTCGTCCGAAACAAAATTCTTACAGGGACAAGAATATTGACTAAACATTTTTTTTAGCTTCCCACGCTGTATCCCGCTTATAGAAGAATAGGCAGAGGATCCCCGATTTACTGTAATGCTTATACTCGATATACTCTGGAAAATGAAATATTTCATAATATATCCATTTTCTCACTCTGGTAAGAAGGCAAAGCGCAACGTCGGCACTCGGCACGCGATACTAGAATTCTGTAAAAAGTGGGGAACTGAAGCATGGAAATTCTTAACACTAGTTTCCCAGGTTCCCTCTGCCTATCCTGCTATGTTAGGAATTCAGCGTACAGCTATAACAAATAAGATAAAACTATAAATAGATTATGACAACCGTACTACAAAATCTACGGTACAATCCCGTCTAGCCGTGCTTAGGGATTGAATTGAATATATTAATTAGTTTTATTATGAAAGGCTTATGCTGTTATTAATTGATATAAATCACCCTACTCTGCAAATGACAGCTTCAGATAAACAACGAGATAAATGAAAATATAATGAAACTTACTTTGACTTTACTGTAGATATAAATTATATTGAAAAAGTTGTATTGAGCAAATATTAGTTTCAAAGGATACACAAATATAAATAATAATATATATATTATTATTTGAAACATTTTTAAAGTGTTAATCCACACTTACGCCTGTTCGGTTTCCAGGAGGCGCGGGTTCGAGTTCCGCTACGTTAAAATTTTTATACGTTTTCTAAATAAGTATATATTATTATTTCTTAACAATATCTTAATTATGTACTTGGTATCGAATATGTGCAGAAAAGATTACAAATATATAAAAAGTCGGTTATTATCTCAAAATTATTATAGAAAAAAATATGATAACTCATTGAAAAAAAATATATTTACTTTATCCTTATTAGTAGGCCTGGGGGCCCTAGGATCTTAGGCTATACATGTTTACCTTGAGCGAAAAATTGACTTATAAACATGAACCAGTGAAATACATTTCAACTACAAATGATACATTAAAAAAATCTTCACGCTGCTCTCAGCGTTGATTAAAGATTAAAAGAATCTTTTGTATAATAACTCAGCTTCAGCTTTTTTTAACTCGTTCTGCTATAAGCAGGATACAGATCCTGCCTATAGCAGAAGAAGTTCAATATTAAGTATAACTTAACGACCCTAAACTTGGGCGAAAAATAAGGAACGGAGTGTCTTAACATCACGTTCGCCCTGCCTATCCTATACGGGAAAACGCGTGAAGATACTTCTACAAGTAATTTATCATTCCATCTCAATAATAAAAGAACGAAATTTCAAAGTAATATTTTACCCCAATCTTTGTAAATGTCTAAAATACATAAAAGAAGTCTGTAAATAGCGAAGCGTTTTTACGGCGGTCTCTTCGGAGGCCACAAAAGATGCAATTATCTGTTCTATCCCCGCGCGCTCGTAAATGTTGCTTTGGTGAGCTTTTGTAAGTTTTGTAAACGGCGAGCTTTAACAATGTATTATGTATTGGTATTATTTTTTAAATATGCATTTTCGACAATATTACAGTCAATCTGTGCAACCTAGGCATCGTTCATCGTTCACCTTGATATCTCACGAGCGATATTTTCAACTATGTCTTAAAAATTAAAGCACGTTGCAAGAGTGTTTTTGTTTTATTAGTACTATCATATAATACTTATTAGTCATATATACTTACATGAAAATATACTTTTAAAATACATCATTATCTCTTTATATAATAAGACAGTAAAAATATTTTGTCTGTACATTTAGTAATTTTGACTGAAATGGATAGAGAGACACTTAAAAAGAATAATAGAAAGCAAAAAGATTTTTTTTGAATTTCTTGTCTGTCTGTCTGCCTGTCGACATATTTTTGTCCACATTTTTCTCTAAAAGTACTGAACCGATTTACTTGAAAATTTTACCAATTGCTTTGTTTTAACTCAACTTAACTACTAAAGTTTAGTTCATCAAAATCGGTTCATTAAAAAAAAGTTATCATCATTTGAAAGAAGTCGTAATTAATTCAACACAGAGATAAAGAATGATCTTGAAAGAAATATCAAGTAAATACAAAGATTTTTTGGTTGGTTCGTTCATATAATATATGTAACTAATTTAAAAACTGTACAGGAGTTAATATGCAATTATTACAGTTATTTTACAAAGAATATTATGAATCCTTCAAATCAATAATTTAACATTTAAGGCTGTTTCTGAATGAGTAAATTAAATTATTCACTGACATCAGCACATTTAACAGAGTATATTATATAGGTAAAAAGAACATAAAGTTACAAAAATATATACGTGTAATAAATAATTAGCTTTATGTATATTTTATAAATATCAAATATCAACAATGGTCGTATTTTTTTATTTAAAACAATCAAAAATTCTTTGACGATAATGTCGTAAAAAATCATATTAGAAGTCATTATAGTTGTCAATCAATTCTTTTATAATTTTTAATTCTTATTAAATCAATAATCATGTATTTTAAGCGGGCGAAGCCGTGGGCGAGCCGCTAGTAGTACATATAAGCTAGCATCATCAAATGGGTAACTTTGACATTTTTGATTTCATTTGATATCTCATTTGACTTTATACCAAATTTTGCTGCAAAGTGATCTTATAAGGGTTCCTTTTTTCCTTAAAAAGGTACGGAACTCTAAAAAAATAACATTTATTAATTAAAATAAACATATTAAATAAAAATAGTCAATAGTCCGAGGTCCCACTGTCAATGTTACCCGAACGAATGAAAGTTACTTAGATTGACTGTATATATTTTGTCAATATTTTAGCTTTTCCATTATTTTTAATATTCAGGTTAAAAAAGACAGCTTATTAATATATTACTTTATAAATATTAATCAGAATAAAGATTTGTAGGCAAAGTTTTCTCTGCTAAAAAGGAAACATTTCCAGTTCACATAAAAACAGAAAAATGTAATTTTTTTTAAAGTAATAGTTTGTAAAATATGAAAAAAAATTAAACATCTTATGCGTAGTTTATCGTTTAATTAATTTATCTTCCCTAAAATATACATTCTTTCGCTATTTTTTACGAAATACATAAATTTGACCATTCAAGTAGATTATAAAAATGAAATATTTCAAACACAAACATTTTCTTTAGTGAGAATTGAGTCTGCACTTAAAACCAATATATCACTATTGGTCTTACTCGCAACTTTATTTTTGTTGATTTATGTGCTAGAAAACTAGAAAAATCTACTTTTTCCTGAAATTTCTGAAATCTAGGATTTAAAAAAATCTCTTAATCCTCTCATGCACACCCTAACTTTTCAACATGGCCTGTTCCAAACTGAGTTGAGTACATTTTTTACACTCGGTAGTAGGAGAGTTTTATACATAATATGATAATTAATTTTACTTTTATGAAATGCTCTATCCTATGTATGTTATTTTGACATCTTCTTCTGCTAATATATATATATAGTCTGACATCTTCACCTGTCTCTTCCAATTGAAAGGAAATCTCTGCCTTTATGCACTACGAAGCAACCTATTTAGACCGTACAAAGGATGAAAATTAATCATTTGATAAAATCTAAGCGAGTTCATTCATAATTTATCCTGTTTTTAGTACAATATATGTATATAAAATTCCATTTTTTATTATTAAGTATAAAATGTACATACTGATAAGTTAGGTTATTTAATCTTTAATCTAGATACCCTACTTCGTTTGTAAATTCGGAATTTTGTAATGCAGTGAAATTTAAAATTTAAGTAAATATATTAAAATTAAACTCAACTTTTTTCAGGCAAGGATGTCAGGTTCATGCTAATGGAATTTTTTTAATAATTTAAAACAAACTGAATGTATGTCAAGACATTTAAATTCATATTTTTTTATAGAAGTATTTTTTTAATAAATGTGGAATAACACTGACTACGGCAGGAAAAAAAAGCCAATTGTTGCTGTCTTAAAATATAATTAAAAATACCTTTACAACCATCAATACCTTTTAGTTTTTTTTTCTTTTTGTCATGATAAAATAATTATGAGTTGCGTATGACACATTCTTAGTCCTCTAGTGGACGATATACGTTATTTAAGATAAATAGACTATTCAATACAAAAAAATAATACTTCCATTCAGTAGCTTTTAAAATTAACGCATTCAAACAAATTAAGTCTTCAACTTTATAATAAGTATTATTGATTAGTCTTTCGTGTAAAAAAATCCTTACTAAAAGCTTCACGTAATACTTCATAGTACCAGCACTTGTATGAGTTTTGGTTATTTTTGTTTTCTTTTAAGCGTTGACAGTAATATATTACAGTCAACCCACTTCACCGCTCTACGCTTGCTGAAGTAAAGCCACTTAACCTCACGTGCCTTACTTACTCGAGTGTGTATTTATAATTTGTCACTTGGAAATGAATTTCGTAAAAAAAATTGCTTCGGAAAATATTTAGTGTAGCTTATAAATATAATTGTTATACGCTGCTTTATATAAGTAAGATTTATATAATAATTATATAATAATAACATTGTATTTTGGGACAGTGATGGAAAAGATTATTCATTATATTGTTAGGAAGTTGTGGAAATAATGGAGGTAATATTTTTTTTGTCTTACGCTATACTCCGCATATAAAAGTGTAGGCAAAGCCACCTAGTATTAGCATCCTAGCAACGGAGTATTTTAGTATTTTACTCTGTTTCTCATTTCCGGCCAATTTTTGAGACATTTTGTATTTATTTAGTGGCGTTGTCCTCAGCTGGAATCGAGCCAACAACAGTCGTGGCTTCAAAACAATAAAAAATATATAAGTAATATCAAACTTAGAAGTGCCCCAAAATTGTATAAAGAAGTGCGCACAAGTCAAGTTTGAAACAAAGTACGGACTTTTTCTTCGTACTTTCCTAATACTTCGATTTTGAGAATTTTGTTTAGCTTTCCTTATAAATATTAATCAAGTTTACTAACTGGGTATATGTTTTAGCACAACTTAATATAATTTTTTTTCCTTTTAGGGTTCCGTACCATGAAAAAAATTAACTATTACAGGATCACTTTGCTGTCTGTCAAGTACCTTTTTTCCACAGGTCTGCTATAAGAGACTTATAAACTAGTACTAGTTACTAACTGGCTGGAGCTGGTATCCTATCTAGTAGTATTAGGGAAAAAGTGATAATTAATAATAAGTTCAGTCGTGGCTCAGGGGCACAAGCGTATGGTTATACACACGATAAATCTATCGTGTTTACAACCATACGTGGATTCGATTTCCACTTGAGGAAATGAATTAAATAATATTTTTATTTCTTAGTTCTGGTGTCGAGGCAAAGCACTGCGTTGAGTTTCGCCACTCAAAACGCAATGCCTTCAGAATTCCGCAGAAAATGGGGAACGGATATGTCTTATTGTTCTTAGGTTCCCTCTGCCTACCCTGCTATGTGCTGAATGCAGTGTGAAGCTAAAATTAAACAGTAATCGTTAATTATGAGTGTAATTACTGAAAAACTTTCCTACCTTTTATGAAAACGGTATGGAATTCTCAGCGCAAGAGACCGATTCGCGCTTAACCTGAATTTTTTTATAAATATTATAACAGTTTAGATTTTTCATGGAAGTTCCAAGTTGACTTCGCTACACGCTATAAAACTTTTTAAATATTCAAACTGTTTTGTTTGAATTTAGTTTCAGGCTGGTAGAAAAAGTTCAATGATTTTGATCGGGGGCTCAATTTCTATTGTTTAGGAGTCGTGCCTCATGAAAATCATTTATTACCTTTTCGTAACCAAGTTTTAATTATTTTCTACCGTATGAAAACATTAATATACAACAGAAGCATTAATAATTTAATAAATAATAATAAATTGTCGAAAATTGGCTGTCGTGGGCATAAGCATGTGACTGTAACGCGATGGTCTTGGATACGATTCTATTTGGGAAGTGAGTTATTATTTATTAATATTTTCATTTTTTTCTGTTTGTGTGTTTGTTTATAGTATGGTAAAACGAGCAAAAAACGGCGGAGTTTCATAGTACTAGGTTCCATCTGGTTATTTTACTATATAGGTACGGGATACAGGATGAAACAGAAAAAAAACTACTAAAACTAAAATAATGATGATAACACATTTATGTTATCTACATCGATGATGGGAAATAGAGAAAAGAATGTATAAGCACTATGTCTTCTATCCTTCTATGTGAGGAATTCACTAGAAAATATAATAAATTAGAATTAAAGTAATAAATTAGAATTTTCTAAAAGAAATATATTTTTTTAATTTTAGCAAATATATTCTTTCAAAATTTTATTACGAGATTTAAACTATGAATTAAAATTCTGATATATTATAATATATTACGGATATAAATAACTTGAAGTATTCAATTCTTAGGTCATATTCTACACCTGTGGTGCCTTACGAGAGCGATCCTTTCGCTTTGAAATAGAGTAGATGGCAAACCACAGTATAATGGGTTATAATTAAAGGTGCTAAATGTTTAGATACGTTACACTTGCATTGTTGATAGAAAAGGATTGTTTTAACATTAAAAATCTTATTAAGTGTAGGCTTATTGTCGTGGTTATGTGTTCAAATTTATTGAATAAAAAGTTAATTATAAGTATTATTATTTAAGGTTTGAATAAGACAAATCGCAGCGTTGATTTCCGCCATTGAACTCGCAATGTCTCGAAAATTTGGCGGGACTTAAGAAATGGAATGTATTTAAAATAGCTTACTTCTGTCTACCCTGCTACTCAGGAAACACTATGAATATGAAAAAAAAAATGATTTAAATTAATGGAGTGTCTGAACACCTTGCCCCCTCTGCCTACCCTATTATATACAGGTTGTAGCGTCAACCTGGAAAAAAGGGTTTGAATATGGGCTGAATAAAACTAATAGTGTTCCATTACAATGATTTGAACTATTTATATTTATATATTACAATTATATACGGTATACGGTAACATAAGTCGTTGTACAATGGCACAACAAATGATTGTATTATAAACGCGATGGGTATATGTTCGAGTTCCACTCGGGATATTGAATTATTAATATTTTGATTTCCTTTATCTGGTAATATAAGACCAATACAGCGTTGAGTTTTAGTGTGAACCAAAAAAAAAATATTATAAAATAAACGAAAATAAAGCTTGTAACTGATATCTCAAACACCTTTGAATATATTATTTAATATAATAATGCCTTGGCTCGTGATGTGTCTAGTGGTTAGAATCGTTTATAGTTGTGATCGTGAAGAACCCAAAATCTTTTAGAGATTCAGAGGTAACAGTATTAAGGATTTTATATTATGCCATTAGAAGGTATCGCTTTAATAAGATATTTGCCATCAGAAGTTGTTCTTGTGTTAGTTATTTAGATAACTGGAAACTCGACAATATGACATTGTCATAACTCGAAGCTCGTCCGAAGAAAAGCCAAGAGCGCGTCCTATCTTCCTCTCCACTATAACTGCGAACTAGTTATAATTAAAGGAAGACAGAGTACGGGCACCGCCCCGTGCTACACCGTGAATTCCTACCAGACTGCGGCTGCAACAGTCTTATTGAACTCTCCGGACGTTTGTGTGTGATCTTTCCGAAGGTACTTGTTACGGCTGTTTATATTAAGATTGTATTAGAATAGTGATACGTGATGTTGATTGATTTGTGAGATCAATATAAGTCGCTGGAACGAACGCACTACCGCTAGGCAGCCGATATGTTAAATAAACGCACGGCACACACCCCACAGTCGTGTCTCGAACCGTAGGCGGACACTACTACATACACCAGAGTTCCAGGACATAAAATAGCACCACACACCCGTATGAGGGCGGACACTACTACATACACCGGAGCTGGGACATAAAATAGCACCACACACCTACTAGTCGTATACCAAGTCGTAGAAGTGGTATATAATATGTCAATGACCAACGCCATACAAGCACAGCTTACGTATCGCGAGCGTACTGCGAGACGGCATCAGCCACGACATAGTTAATGTCGCTATAACAGTTCGCATAAGCCCATCACGTCAGCTTCCGCGACGTCAAGCAACATTCAATATCATAATATTGGTCAAAGATCACTTGGATCCACAATATGTGTCGCCCCTACACATATATTGCCTTTATAAGAAATTCGATCCTAAAAGATCGTGCCATCATAGGCTTCGAATTATTATATTATATTTATAATATACTTGGTACGAGTCTTTATGTGCATCATATTTATTAGTACCGTAGTACTTAAGAGTTCGACTCGACCGCTGCCTTCCAGCATCACCACCACCTATATAGACAGAACGACGGTCGCGACACTCGGGACGACAATACACGAACTCGTCTCGATTAATATGTTATTAAAAATATATAGTTTGTATTATTCATAATTAACTATGTTATTTATGTGTATTGCCATGCATATTTTATTTTATTTATTTATTTATTTTTAACTTATACTCAAGGTACATACTGTTACAAGCTGTAATATATGAATTAAGGTGATTCTATACAATGTTGCTAGTATCATCTTATAGTATGTCGTTTTTATATATAATATAAAAACTATTTTTATACTTTTTTTTATTATTACTTTTGTCACCATTTTCCCGTCACAGATAATAAATAGCAATAATGTGAATAAATGAAATTTAAATATACTCATTTTCCTCAGTGGACTCAACCCCAGAACTGCAGTGTTTAATATCAGACGTTCCACGGCGCCACCATGGCTCGATTCTTTAAAATTCATATAAAATATTGGATTAGAGATTATAAGATAAAGCTTAAATCCTATACTATGTAATCTATTATAAAAGATCGTCCCCAAGCACAATTTAATACTTTAATCAGAATATTATGAGATCATCTGTTTAACGTTGCATATTCACGTTGTATGATACTTATTTTGCACAAAACTTCATACTTTCATACTTCGGTGAAGTTAAGCGAGCACCTGCGGGTGAACCTGATAGAGTTTGTTTAAGATCTATAATATTTTTACATGTAACTTTTATATAAAATGTTATCTTATTTTTATCAGAGAGAATCAAAGGAATCACTGCTATCTCTGTTTTCCACTGATGAGGCTGAGGCCGTCGTGGCTATAAACGCGACTGTTGTGAGTTCGATTGCCAATCGAGACAATCAATTACATTTAAAATTTAATAAAAGGATCAGAATGGTTTTATACAGACTTAACTCTGCCTACCCTAATATAAGCAATATACAGTTTGAAACAAAAACTCAAAATATTTAACTTTTTCATCTTTATCTTATACATTTACATTTACATGAACATTACAACAAGTGAGATTTGCAATTACAATCATCATTTGAAAATACGCCTCAACTGACTTGGTTGGTTTCTGTTAAGTATATTATTTTATGTAGTTAAAATTTTAGAGCTATCCTTAATTAAATTTATAGTCAATTTCAGAAAAAAAACAATTTTCAAAAAAAAAATGTGGAGTTAACCATAGGAAATGCTCTTTCAGGTACAATGGGACAGTCTGAACTATAGTTCCTCTCGCTCCGTTGAGCAAAGCGTCGCGCTTAGTTCCGCCACTCAATGTACAATGTCTCAGAAATTTGGCAGAGCGTGAGAAACGGCGTGTATTAAAGTTACCTTGCCTCTGCCTACCCTGCTGCACAGGAAATATTATGAATATGAAAAAAAAACGATTTAAATTAATCTAAACAAAACAAGGCCAGCAGTGGCACAAAGTGTGACTGTAAAATCGACAAATCGCAAAATGCGGCGTTGAGTTCCGTCACTCAACACGCAATGCCTCCAGAATTCGGTGGAAAGTGAGGAACGGAGTATCTTAACATTATAATAGATTCCCCCTGCCTAATCTGCTGAGTTCGGGATATAGCGTGAAGCTGATTTAGTTTCTAAACAAAACAAAATAAATACAGCGTCAATATAAATACCAAGTACGAAAATGTTGTAACAGCCATTCAAGTGAGTGATAGCACTTCACTTGTAAAATTTATTCTTAGATCGAGTGTTTATGCAAATGTACTGAAATGGCGCATCTTCGAGCTTAATCGGCCTACTGTTTAGAGAGACTTTCATAAATAGATTATTGAACTTGATTATAGTTGAGTGGATGATATTTTTAGAATTTAATTTACATATCTCATTTTCTGGAAGAGTAAAATACGGCGTAGTTTTTCTATTTTGCTTTAATGGTAGTCGAACCCATAACCAATGCGCGTAAAGTCAGAAGCTATCCCACGACGGCTTCTATATAACACATACTATAGCCTTGCTTTATATGATGAGGTTAGTATAATTTATAATTTAATAACTACATATTTTAACGTGTAAGCGTGAGCATACCACCTTATAGTTACTTTCATAAACTGATTTAATTTAATTTTCATTTTAGAGGAATTTAACTTAATTTTAATTTTTAATTAGAAATTATAAAGTAATGAGCCTCAAATGAGTATTATAAAAAATTAGTGATCGACCACAGCGTATATTAAATAACTTGGCCCCTGTAAGACCAAACATGGTGTTTGGTTTTGACTGGTGAACATACAGTGACTCGATATTGAGAAAAAGTTGAAAACAATGTGTCTTGACACAAGGCTTTCTATGAACGTAAATAATTTTGCTTAAACATTATTTAAATAAAACTATTGTATATATTTAAAATATGGATCAACCACAAAACGCGACCGCTTACTAATGCGTAATTAAATACCGCAGTGTTTTGTTTCCCTCCGAACATGCCCGAGCGAATAAATGAGTTACCATAAACAAGTAGAACATGTAATTACGACAGGGATGTATTGATATACTATATGTCTATATAAAATATATTTTTTGTAGCTGTTAGTACCTTATATAATAATATTTCTCTTTTTTTGGAATGTTTACTTTATTCATATATTGAATATTTATATTACATATCGGAGAAGACGCGCAGTGGGCATTAAAAAGAAAAAAAGGAAGGAAAGAAGGAAAAAGGAGTAGAACCTCAGACCAAATCCTGGCTTTGGTTCTACTCATATGTGAACACATGACACATATACAAACACTATTAGCAATTAATTTTAACATAAATACTTTTAGCGAGGTAGTTTTAAATAATATTTGAAAGCATAAAGAACTGAACGATTTTAAAAGTAAACTAAATATGACGGGTTATAATTGTAAGCGTAATAAATAAAAAAAGGTAGTCAGTCAAATATTAGTTGTGGATGGTAGGTATAAGTAACGTTATCTTACTCTTTAAATAATGTGAAGCTCGGAGCAGTGCCTGGAACTTGTGACCACAGGCTACACAGGCCTGTGGTGCAGGCTTCAGGGGTCTCCTTTGCGATATATCAACACTCGCCTTCACTGCTCCAGCCAAGTGTAATTATAAATAGGTGTTATCCACATTCATAATTACAATAATAATTGATTAAGTAAATAATCAATTATCCGAATAGTTGAGGTTATGTGGCAGAGTACGAATAGTCCTATTAACCACACCAGAGCCAAGACTTTACGTAGATAATTCTAAATAGGTCTTAACCACATTTATAATCAAAATATCAATTAATTAATCAAATAATTAATTGTCCAAATAGTCGAGGTTAGCTAGTAGTAGCAGAGCACGAGTAGTGTTCCGAACCACACCAGAACCAAGACTGCAAATCCGATTTCCACTTGGGGGAATGAATTACTTTAGTCCTATCTGATAAGATAAAGCGCGGCGTTGAGTTCCGCCATTCAACATAAAAAGGCAAATTATTAATCGTTTATGGGGAAAGGATTGTGCTAACACAAAGTTCCCTATACCTACTCTGATATCTACGAGAAGCTAAAAATAATAATAATAAAAAAAAATACTGTTTAACCCAAATCCATCCCTGATCAATGTCCATCTGTGATTTACGAACTGTTTTAGTGTAACTGAAATTCATTAATAGTTCGTTATTGCGATATTTTGGTGGAATCGTAACGAGAGTGTATCGATTAGTTGATTAGTGCGGCCTAATATTATTAGTTTTGATATTGCCCTAAAATCCAATTCACCGAGCGCAGCTGAAATGATAATAGAATTTCTATTAAAATTACAACTGTTACCACATCGTGGTAGTGAAACGTGTTTGAACGATTGTTATGTTGTTTTTCTTTCAACAGCTTCACTCTGGATCCCACTAACAGTAGGTAAACGCTTGTGGGTTCAATTCTAAGTGCAGTATTGCGTTTCATTTCTTGTATCGAAATAGATTGTGTTAACACAAAGTTCCGTCTGCCTTCCCTGTTATATACAGGATACAGTGTGAAGTTAGTAAAATAAAACATTAAGGAAAAAATTGTCACTATCTCTTTCTATAAATTCATTTGAAAATCTAGAAATAGATATGTGAAACAAAAAGGCCAGTAAAACACGTAGAAATATTTTATACAGTAACATCACGGGGGAATAAACATTTGTCTATTGGGGTGCTTTACCCTAATAGACAAATATTTTTTGCTGTTACGGGAGGAAAATAATACTAGTTAAAGGGATTGTGTTTCTGCTTTTGATTCGATTTGTTTTTCTTTTGTTACTGAGATACTGACAAACCACCCACAGACGATACTAGTGGATATAGTAAGTTAAAATTTGGTATGTTACAAAGTCTAGGAAGACGAAGAGAGGATATCACGAAACACCTACCCTACGGAAACGGGGAATTACTCTTTCTAGTTTAGTTCTTCATCTTAAAATCGACGCAAAAATGTTGCGGGCAATCTAAACTTAGCTTAGCAATCATGCTGTATCCCGCACACAGCAGGGTAGGCAGAGGAAACCTAGTGTTAAGACACTCCGTTCCCTACTTTCCGCCGAATTCTGAAGACATTTCTCGACACCAGAGCGAAGAAATGAAAATATAAATGTAAAGAAATATTTCATTTCCTCGAATGGGGATCGAACTCACAACCAGTCGCTTTTACAGTCACACTTTGTGCCCCTGCGCCACGACTGGCCTCTACTTCTAGATAACTATCTAGTAGCAAAAAGTTATCCTCGCTCGTAACATACCAAATTTTATATACATACGTACATTTAAAATTAGATTTTTTAGGTTAAAATTATATTGTACATTAGTAAATGGTGGATTTATAAGTAATTCAGATAGCAAAGTAGTGTGCGAATATCAATCAGTTAGTGATAAGTTGAAATACAGCAATCAATTTTAAAATACGTATATAAAATTATTTTTCTTTATGATCTCTGATATCTCATTCATATATATGTAAATTTATAATTAAAAGGAAATATGTCAATATCAAACGCCAGTACCGATACCCACATCATTCAATATGTCAGTCAACCAGTGACGTATTTGAGTATCACCTCAAGTCAAGCTCGCTGTCAAATGGAGTAATTTACTGTTAGTGTATTATCGTTTTAGCGTATTGACGTATGTTAGAAAACAGTATATTTGATGGGTAATTTTAAATCCCATCAAAAACATAAATGTAAAATGAGAGCCAAGTTCAGTAATATGATATATGCCGTGGTTGTTGACTTCAGCGATAAAAGAAGTGAGATGTAAATGTGTGCCAAGTTCAATGATCAGTCCTGAAATTTATTTTTCACAATATAAAATATTTTATAACACCTTNTTAATAAGTATACTATATTATAGTAAAGTAAAAACAGACTGTTGGGACGCTATAGCGTCTGTTTGTGAACGCGAAGTTTGTGAGTTCAGTACTTACCAATTATTAGCATTTTTTTGTTCTGATAATAAGACAACCGCGGATCTCAGTTGCACCACTCAACACGAGACATCTCGAAAATTGGGATCGAATTATGAAGAACCGACTATCCTAATACTGAGTTTCTTCTGCCTACCCTATGATCGGGAAATAGCACGAAGCTAAAAAATATATTGCTTTAACTTATTGATCTGTTAGAAAACAGTATATTTGATGGACAGTTTCGAGCAACCTCAATTCACTAAAATTATATCAAAACATCCAAGCTTATGAAAACGTATCCGAAGTTCAAATTCAAATTGAATATATCAACTCAAACACTTGTTGTCAGCGTGAAAATATTTTCTAAACGTATTTATCATATTATTGTAAGTGACAAATATAAGAAGTTATCGGAGCGCTCGTGTCTTATGATTTATGGATGATCTCTTACATTTTATTTAAGGAATAGAAGAACGTTTATCAAGTTTATTTAGTTTATCTAAAATGTAGTTTGTATAAATGTAGGTCTATATTTGGTGCTAAAAAGGATTCTCAGTTAGAATATGTTTGTTGTTTGTTGTTTTATTATTTTATTTGTTGTTTTTTTTGCTTGACAATATTTTTCTTTCTTTTTTCCACTCCAATTACGTATTTATTTGCAGATCTTAGAACTGTGTTTTGTAATCCTTCCGAGTGGCGATCGAGCCCACAACTATCACGCTCATACCCATGTTGTTTCATTGAACTACGATGGAAAAACTTCTAGAATTTCTAATATGAATATTTTTCTATTAGTTAACGTAAATTCAAAATTATAAAATAAATTATAAAACAAGAAATAAATACCTTAAAAAATATTAATTTATTCTTTTCCCGCTCTCAAAGACGAAACGTCGAGTTAAGTTCCGCTACCCAAAACGCAATGTCTCGAAAATTCGGCGGAAAGTGAGGGACGGAACTTTGACACAATGCCTCCTCTGTCTACCCTCCTAAGCGGAGAGATACATTAATTTGCTTCATACATTTTTTTATGAAGAAAATTATTTATTACTAGAGGGCGCGCGCGGCTTCGCCCGCTTATTAGGAGTGAATTCTAAAAAAAACACGTTCAATAAAATATTTTTAACAGTCTGAATTTAATTTTTTATAAAAATCGATGGCAATTTAAAGATTTTTCCATATAAACTTTCAACCCCTTATTTGAACCCTTAGGGGGTGAATTCTTAAAAACCATGAAACACGTGTTCAATGAAATATTTTTAAGAGTCTGAATTTCAAATTTTATAAAAATCGGTGCAGATAATTTTTTTTTCCCATACAAATTTTCAACTCCTATTTCATCCCTTTAGGATTAAAATTTTTGAAAATCCCTTCTTAGTGGATGATCAAAATATGAAAATAAACATCTGTCCAAGTTTCACGTTTCTACCATCAGCGGTTACGGCTCTGCGTGCGTCTTACCTCAGTCAGTCAGCACAAGTCCTTTTATATATATAGATTATTTGATAGTATTTTGATAGATTGGAACCATCACCTTTCTTCGAGATCAGCTAAGAGCGCTCTTCCACAAGTTTGGGACTGTGCCGACTGAATAAAAGTACCTAAACAAACGCGTTAGTAACGGTGTGAGCTCAGCAGCACATGGCCCTCTCGACTTGTGGCATTGACAGTGACTTAACTTCAGGCAGTGAGCTCTGGCACCACGGGATGGTCGGCGGCATTGTTCCTCCGTCATCCATAGTAGAGACAAGGCAGAGCGCCCAGGGCAGAGCGGCTTTCTGTTTAGCCGTGTGGACAATGATGTCATTTCCTGTGCATAATGGCGGAAGCGAAGGCTCGCTAAAGTTGCCAAGTCCAGCTTTTGAGAGAGCCCAAAACTCATGAATTCCGGACGGGATACTCTCAAGCTTCCCACCGATTTTGGCGATATGATCGGAACTTGCTCTGGCAAGTTGCCTCTTAAAGTATTTAAAGGCTCGGTTACACTTACTCTTTGAGGCTTTCACCTTCAAACTCTTAGTAATCAATGCCTCAGCCCAGATCTAATATGCCTCGTGTTTGCTAAACGCAGCAATTTTGCAAGACGTTTCAAACCAAGGTTGTGATTTGCAACCGATTGGCACTATAGTGCAAGGAAAAAAATTGTCAGGCATTGCAAAACCACGTCAGCAACAGCAGTGACACAAGATCCTATTAGGATCATCAGAAGAGAAGCAAACTAGCCCCCAGGAATAAGATGAGTAAAATGTACGCATTCCATCCCAATCTGCTGACTTGTAGTACCAGACGTGACGACATGCGGGTGTTCTGCAACTTCCGCGCTCAATGGGCGTGACACTCTGTACCAGGGAGTGGTCTGATAACCCTAAAGTAGCATCGACAACGATCCGGTACTGTTTCCGATGTGAAGTCAGCAGAAGGTCCAATAAAGAGGCATTGCTAATGTTGTCATCTACCTCTTCATACATTCAACCTTAAGTTCAACCACTAACTAATCCCGTTGAAATTGTTGTTAAGTGAATTAAAGTGACTAGAGTACTTCAAGTATGAAATATAAGACGAGAGTATCGTGGCAATCAACTTTTTCTTTACCACTTCAATCGAGATCAATTTTCGACGAGAATCTTTCTTACTATAAAATATATGAATAAATGTATTATATAAAAACCTATTACCTCTTTATATTTTTAAAATTATATAATGTTATATACTAATATTATAAATTAATTTATCATATATTATATACTAGCGGCTCGCCCACGGCTTCGCCCGCTTAAAAAACATGAGTATTGATTTAATAAGCAGAATTGATTGACAACTATAATGACTTTTAATATGATTTTTTTACGACATTATCGTCAAAGAATTTTTGATTGTTTTAAATAAAAAAATACGACCATTGTTGATATTTAATATTTATAAAATATACATAAAGCTAATTATTTATTACACGTATATATTTTTGTAACTTTATTTTCTTTTTACCTATATAATATACTCTGTTAAATGTGCTGATCAGTGCGATCAGTGAATAATTTAATTTACTCATTCAGAAACAGCCTTAAATGTTAAATTATTGATTTGAAGGATTCATAATATTCTTTGTAACATAACTGTAATAATTGTATATTAACTCCTGTACAGTTTTTAAATTAGTTACATATATTATATGAACGAATCAACCAAAAAATCTTTGTATTTAGTTGATATTTCTTTCAAGATCGTTCTGTATCTCTCTGTGAATTAATTACGACTTCTTTCAAATGACGATAACTTTTTTTTTAATGAACCGATTTTGNAAATATTTACTTAAATTTATATTTCCATTTCTTCGCTCTGGTGTCGAGGTTAAGCGCGGCGTTGAGTTCTGCCACTCAACACGCAATGCCTCCAGAATTCGGCAGAAAGTGGGGAACGGAGTGTCTTAACACTGGGTTCCCTCTGCCTACCCTGCTGTGTGGGGGATACAGCGTGAAGCTAATTTAATTTTAATTTAATTTTATTTATTTATTTTATCTCTCAACTCACCTTTTAGACAATGTCAGGCAAAATGTGTGTTAGAGAAATCGGTAGCGGAGTTCATAACTAACCAAAGATTATATTAGGCATTCAAACTTAACCAATCTCGTGACTATCTTCTTCATTTTCCAAGTAAAATTTTTCAACCAAAAAGCTATTATTCTGCTTAAATAAATTTCCCAATTACAAAGATTAAGAAACTTCGTTAATTGCCAAAACTTGTTAAGAGTTCACGTTAGCGCTGTGTCATTATTCCAGGCGCTGCTCGGTGAGGGCGAGTTGTATCGATAATTATATCAACAACTCATATTTATTACCTTTAAATTAGGCTTTATTAAACCAGTAAATGTCATCGTGGGGTATGTAGAGTTGATCTCAAATAAAAAGATTTTCCTATCATTTTTTTAAATGGTAGGAAAATTAATTTATTTGAGATAAAATCTATATCTACCTGTATGGAATAATATTTTAATATTATTCCATACAGGGAGATATAGGTTTTATAAAATGTATAAAAATTTTAACGTAGCGAAACTCGAACCAGTATCCCTTGAATATAGTCCAAGAGACGCAAGATCGATTCCAGCTACGTTATTTTTTTATTTTGAATGAGTTGTTAAGTGTTAAATATTTCTAGTTTTATTCTTGATATTATTTTATTTTTGGACTATTATGGTAAAGTATGGCATATTTATTTATTATTTATTTTAGTTGAAAATAATAGATCATCGATGCCAGATTTAATATGGAAATAATTTAACATAACACTTTTTCTCTTTGTTCCTTGCGTTTCTTATCGATTATATTCGTATTTCTTAACAATATAATGTCCAAACATTACGTTTTTTCTGCCTACCCTGTGGTATATAGCATGTAAAGTAAAATATTTTTATTTAATTTAATCATACGAATAAGTAAAACAAGTAAGATAAATAAGGACAGTCAGTTAGAAGGCGTGGACAAAGCATGCCTCCGTTACAACGACAGTGCCTGGTTTCCATCCCTTCGATCGCAGACAAAAGACAAGTGGGTTGTGCCGAAGAACAATACACTGAAGTGTACAGTGGTGTAGATTATTTATTATGGGTTGTAGATTCAAAATTGAAATAAAAAATTGACTATTATTTTTATGTGTTTTAAATAAAGGCTGCTTACTAACGGCTATTTTACTTTATGTAATACGCAGCCCAAATTTATTGGATAGTTTTACTTTAAGAATATTGGGAAAAATTATTAACTTATTTTACAGCTTCACATAAAAAAATAAGATTAAATTTCAAAAATAAATCATTCATTTCTCCTAGAGGGAATCGAACCCACAATCGTCTCGTTTACAATCACACGTTTGTACCACTGCGCCACGACGGCCTCTAACTTATTATTTTTCATATATAAAATATGTTGATAACTTTACTTTCCTGCTTTTCTGCACTGCGTATTAACTATTAACAGAATAGTCTGAAATCTAATTCACTATTCGAAATTTCCAAAACACATACCAACTGATATATTTCGAACTAAAATATAATTTTCGTTTATAAAAATAATAAACAAAAATGCTCGACCCACGTTAATAATGTGTCTGTCGTGTATGAGTAAATAGGCCGAGGGACGAAATTGAATTTTTGTTTAAGACTTCACTAAAGTAAAATATAATATTGAAATGTCACAAAAATCGGCTCAGAGTCGTTGCCGTTGTTACATTTTGTAATGACGATGGAGAAATGAGAGCTGTATATGTTATGTTTACAGCGGCTCAGTGGTAAAACGCCTGACAGTTATTAATTAATTTAAAAAAATTTAAGCAGAAAAATGAGATACGTTAGGTACATATCTCAGTTTTCTGCTTCTAATTTAACGGCCAGTAGAAGATTCTTGTTTCTAACAGTATGGTATTCCGTTTCGCCGCCTTGAACTGTGAACTTTATATTACTACTTTATATTACTGCTACTTACATTATAGTATATTACTACTTTCATTTGTTTAGAATTAAATTTAACAAAACAAAACATATCTGATTTTATGTGGGATTGGGGACAAATAAATAAATCTATACATAAAAAAGTTTATAATTGCCGACTCGCATACAGACTACAAACATACCTACGTGTCGTAAAACTCTAAAATTTGTTCTTCATGTAAGTATCATAGGGAGTGTAGTGTAAGAACAGGAACAGACTTAAAGTGGATTTTATATTTTATAATATAATTCACGCAAACCACGACCGTCACGCCACGACCGGCCTCCAAATATAATAAAATATAATATTTTGATTAGTAACGAACGTCGTTCTTACCATATCACAATAATATTGAATCACATTACTTACGTTCCTATCGTAAAAACCCAAATCGTAGTTTTCGCTAAAAGCCTAACAAGAGTGTCACATTACGTGACATCGTTATTTATTACTGGTCGCGTCGTATCTAAATGGAAACATTTCCATTTACTTTTGACTTTTGGGTCGTTATTCCTTAAAATAGAAAAAATCTTTGTAAAATATAAAAATCGTTCTACATGTAGTCTCAAATACGCTAGAATTTGATTGATTTTAGAACATGGCTTGAAAAGTGCGTGTATGCGTGATCTAAATTAAATATTATTATTTTTAAACTATATTATATGAAACATTTATTTAAAATTATATTTCTATTTCTTCGTTCTAGTGTTGAGGCAAAGCGCGGCGTTGAGTTCCGCCATTCAACACTCAATGCCTCCAGAACTCGGCGGAAAGTGGGGAACGGAGTGTTGACGAAGACTGTCGTGTCGCAGTGGCACAAGGCTGTGACTGTAACGCGACGCTTATGGGTTCAATCCCCACTCGAGGGAATAATTTATTAGCGGCCTGCTCGCGGCTTTGCCCGCTTGAATTACATGATTATTCATTTAAGAAATATAAATATTACAAACAGCCTTAATTATTAATTAATTGATTCACAATATTATTTGTAAAATAACTTATATTAGCTCCTGTACAGTTTTTAAATTAGTAACATATATTATTAGTTAAATATATAATTGGTATACAGAATATACATAGAAAGCACGTTTTTAGGCATTTTTATATAATCTATAAAATAATCAACATTTTCGGGCAAGTTCAAGTCGTACTCATGCCCCGAGAGTTTTCGTACCAGTTTCATGAAAGGAGATACACCAAAAGAATAACTAATTAAGTTGTCATTTTGTATCAATTTAAGTACAGATTAAAATTTGTACCTAATAGTTTTTTTCTGTGACACAAATACAAAAAGTTGTCAATTTTTGAAAAATAATTTTGGAATTTTCCTTTATACGTGCCGTACGTTTTAACTTCTTAACAAATTTCGTAATTGTGTATCAACGGGAATTGTATAGTTTTGATAGAAAATGCGACAAATAACGATGCATAAACCCTCATAGTTTATCGTCATTTGATTGCGATGATTTAGAAGATAGATTTTTTTGTGCTCTAAGGGAATATAGACTTGAACATTGAGGTATCTAACCTTTAAGCGATCTTGTACAAAATACTCTTGACAGACAGACAAACGACAAAGTTATCTTAAAAGGATTTTGAGGTGTTTTTGTACTCTAAAATACCCTTGGCACATACATACATGCAACATACAGGTAAGTTATGAAATAATACTGCGGGATATTTTTACAGTGTCAGAGCATTTTTTTCTTGAGATATTTATTTTTTATACGTTTTTTAAAATAATATTAATAACAAACGAACGAACGGACTGAAGAACCTATTCAAAACATTTCTTTGAATATTAAATCATTTTTTATCACTGTGTTAAATAATTACGAATTAAGCTAGACTGTAACGAAGGTAATTTTCACCAACAATTCAATTTAGTTTACTTTGTAGTTAGTACTTTGAATAATTGAACTTAAAAAATACGTAAATTATCAACAGTCAAACAAATAAGACGTTTCTAAAGTAATTCTTTTGCCCAGAATCTTACCAGCGCGATTCAGAAAACGACGTTTTATGCACAGCGCCATCTATTGGAATTACAATTGAACTGTAAACATTCGAACATTAGAAAAATACTACTATGTTTATGTTAAATTTATTATAAGTATAGATTACACTAACACAACGTAATTAACGTTTAACAAATAATAACTTAATTATATGTTTTATGCGTTATCAACATTCATTACCATATGTAGTAAATAGATATCGTTGCGTATGTTTCTATTTTTTTTCAAATATAAATATCTTAAAAACTTTAAGTACATTATTTTTTGATAGAGTGTAGCGGTAACCTTTCCAAACTATAAAAATATAAAGTCTCTAAATACGATCACTATATACAGTGTAAACTGCATGAAACGTCGATCGATTAAACAACAAATTTCTTTAACGAAATTATCACCTTTGCTTAGTTTAGCAGCTTAT
>JAAIXJ010001880.1:244872-254984 GCA_013403705.1 Heliconius hermathena
GGCGTTGAGTTCTGCCACTCAACACGCAATGCCTCCAGAATTCGGCAGAAAGTGGGGAACGGAGTGTCTTAACACTACTGTTCCCTCTGCCTACCGTGCTGTTTGCGGGATAAAACGTGAAGCTGATTTTTATTTCTTACGTAGACTACTTCCCCCAATTTCAGTTGCTGGTTACGTCACGTACTACATCCATGTTTTCCTTTAAATTTATTTTTTCTAAGTTCAAATTAGGGTAGTAAGCTGTTTATTTAAAAAATATTTTGTTTTATTTTCATAATATTAGATTTATTCTATGATTGATCCCATAATGTTAATTACTTCTAGGAAGCCAAAGCTACTTTTTTGTTTGTTCGTTTTTTAAAGTCTATTAATAATATTAAAGTTATTTAACACTAGTACTAGTATAATCGCCATATTAAACTAGGTATATTATTTTTTTAAGTAATAACTAATGTTAAGTTTATTAATAAAGTTACTTAAAAGTTTGATAAGCCATTTAATTTCATTGAATTCGATGATAGTTCAAAACTGCCCCATATATGTTCAAAGCTACCCCGCAAGGGGGGCAGCTTTGAACATTTGACTACTGCTACTAAAGTTGATATTGCACCTTTAACTTATATATTTTTCTACATATGATGCTACGATTGTGTGGAACAATAATTGGACTAAGCATTGTGGAATAGTAAAGAAGTTAAAAACTGTAGAATTTTTAGATATGACACAAAGTTTAAAAATCGTTCGAATGTGCTCCCCTCTCCCCTATATATACTCCAATAAAAGTATAATATCTGAACTTTACCTAAAGCGCTATTTTATACTTTATGCTTATGCAAAAATTCAATTGTTTCTTTTAACGAATAAAAAAGTTATCGATTTTTGATCTGATACAGACCTCGATTGCCCATAGTGCGACGTGACTCTACTCGTACACATACTTTCTACTCGTACTTTAGTCGCCTCTTACGACACCACCAGTACCAGGATGATCCTATTCTAGGCGGGGATCACACGGCACAAAAAAATATACTTGTACCTATTTAATTTATAAGATACTAATATCATGAATTCAACATATTTCCTATTGTAGTTGCTTTATTTAATATATGTATTTTATGTATTTCACATATTTCATTAATTAAGTATCGATAATACATTGTTGTTAGATTATTGATAATTGTGTATGTCAGGTATTATAATTAATTTGATACCTATCTAATTGTATTTATACCATTGTGACGCAGTGTGTGACTGTAAACTCGACAGTTGTCGTTCCTATCCTTCCTTTAGTCTTTAGTTCTCTGCTTAATCAAGATTCTAAGGATTTAATTTTTTTATGGGCTCGTACTGCCATGTGCGTGATACGTTGTAATTTAAAAAACATATGACCAGGACAGGAAAAAGGACCACAATTGAAATATTTTTTACTTAACCTACACTAATATTATAAGCCTAAAGGGCTTTTTTGGTTACATAGCAGGGTTCACATAGCAGGCTAGGCAGAAGGAACCTAGTGTTAAGACACTCTGTCCCCTACTTTCCACCGAGTTTCGGAGGCATTGCGTGTTGAGTGGTGGAACTCAAAGCCGCGCTTTGCCTCGATACCAGAACGAAGTAATGAAAATATAAATGTGAATAAATATTTCATTTCCTCGAGTAGGGAACAAACCCACAACCAGTCGACTTTACAGTCACACCTTAAAACAGTTGTGCTCCTGTGCCACGACTGGTCTTATTTGGTTGAACACTCTTATCTCGAAAACTACATTATAATTATCACGTTAATAATTTCTATATAACCCGTCGTACCTGTGTTCGGTTACAAGATTACACTAGCTATCCTTATTTGAACACGGAGAAAAAGCCGCGAATAAAAACTAGAATTAATATAGGGAAATATTGAAGTCACTATCAGTGGTGTAGTAAAAGTTTATATCACAAGTCACGCTATACTAACGACGCTATATTAGTTGGCTTTCCTCTGTCGCTTTCCGTTTTCCTTTTCCCTCATATAGATAAATCTTATTATATAATGTTCTTTCCTCTGTGGTTTCTCATATAAGAGAATACATTAATAACTTTTTCAAATTTACCGAATTCTCTTCGCCCATATTGCAAATTACGAAACACTGTGTTGTTATGATTGACACTGTATTTTCACTCGAGGAGATGAAATATGTAAAATATCAATTTATTCTTTTATAAAAACATATTTTTGGTAAATAATAAAAAAATATATAGTAACTGAAAATATAATGAAAAATCATATTAATTTTTTGTCAACAATTTTTAATATTACACTATTAATATTTTTCAGGTATTATACTGTGTAGGTATATATTATTTATATCATAATATACAACAAAAGAGGCCAATGACACGAATGTGAGGCTGTAAACGTGACAGTTTGTGGACAACATCTGGTGGTAGCACCACCACGTTTGCAATCAGACTCCTACTACCTAATACTACGGTAATCTAAAAACTATTGAATTATTATATTTAAAAGCTGCTATATTCATATTAGAGTCTTGGTCGCAAAGTTGAAAGAATTAAACTTTACCTTATCACACTAACGTCTCTACATATGAGAAACATTTTTGTAACGCTAGCGGTTGTTTTCATTAAATTATTCAGACGTTTCATAACGAATTGTATTTCTTTTATAGTTTCAAATTGTTATTACAACACCTCGCCGTGGATGCCTGGAGAGTGTAGAATTTTTTTTTAACATTTTTAAAGTGCTAATCCACACTTAGAAAGAAAAATACTTATTTAGGATACGTACTCGTATAAAAATTTGAACGTAGCAGGATTCGAACTCGCGCTTTCTGGAAACCGACCAGGCGCTCTGACCACTAAGCTGAAGTGTAGAATTGCTTAATTTTACGCAAAACACGTCATTTCGTATATATTTTTATATTTTCACGTTTTTCTCACATAACAGGGTAGGCTAAGGAAATTTAGTGTTAAGACAGTTTATTTCTCATACACCTTTCTAATTTTCGAGATATTGCGTTTTGAGTGATAGAACTTAACGCCGCGCTTTGTATTGTAACCGTATGTAATTTGGAAGTACAGTCAAAAAGTTGAAGACAAAGCGCGTCGCTGAGATCTGACATACGTCACGTAATATTTCTAAAATTAGGCTTAGCATTGTGCTCTTAACACCAGGGATCTGAACATTAAACTCTCTCTCTCTTTTTGTGAAACTAAAAGCCTACCCTGCTAAATGCAGAATACAATGTGAAACTAAAAAGAGACTACACCGAACTATTTATTTATATTGCGCCTTTGTTATAGAAAATAGAGAAATAAAGAGACTTTTTATTGATGTTGAAAATAAAATTGTTTTTTTTTTATTTTATTTCTTGAGACAACCGTGGTTGAAACAATAAACACTAAGCGTTAAAAACACTAAGCGAAACCTGAATCTATAATTATTTCGTATATCACATCCAACATGTATCAACTACGTATAAATTGGAGAATTATTCATTAAATATTTTACAAACATTTTTCAATAAGAAAATTATAAAGCAGCGTTTATAAACCATATACAAATCAATAGTAAAAGCTCGAATAATAGAACTAAACCGTATACAGAATGTAGAGCGCGTCGCAGAAGTAGCGCTAACCAGCAACAATGCGGACTGAGCCTAGTCGTAGTTAGTACGTAACACTTCTGAGGCGTTTTGTTTTACACCGAACTCAGTGTATTGTATTGTATGATACGCTTTTGTTCTATTTAACTGTGTATTTTTTGCTTTAAAAGCTATTTTATATGTTTACGTATATTTTTTTACTACATTTTTTTTTTAGTTTTACGCTGTATCCCGCAGATTGCAAGTAAGAACTTGATCCTCCACGAATTTGTCTTCTTACCAGAGCAAAGAAATGAAAATAATTAATTTAGACGGCTACAAATACTTCACTAGTCTTCCATTACAGATAGGAAATCTATTAATATACCGCCCTTTTCTATATTTTCGTACTCATTTTAGAGACTTCACAGTAATAAAACACACAACGGACTATTCGTCGGTGTTTTTTTTTTGCCGTTGTTATTATCCTTTTGTTCTTTATTTTTAATAGTTTTTTTAAACTATATTTTGAATATAAAGGTTACCAAGTTAAGAACCTATAAGGGTCTATAAATTTATTTTCCTTAAGCTATGTGTACAGTGACGCGAAAAAGAAAATCTACCTGGTGTCATTTTTACTTAATTACAAAGCACTTATATTATAAATATTTTTATTCTTTCTCAATAAGATTTGAACCCACAACTATAAAAGATTTTTCTGATTATTGTACTAACTCTGAGCAATGTTAAATTGTAATTAATCCCTTTAAACAATAATTATTCGAGGGTATATTAGAATGTAACATGTACAGCCAAACTTAATTTACACTCTATAATTAATATCGCCTCATTTCCTTGATTAATTGTAATAATTAATTATCTAAATGATTATTAAGTAATTTAACTTTAAAAATATAGACACATAAATATAGACAAAAGAAAAATGTACCCCAATAAACCATATCACGATGTGAAATGTAATGATACTAAAACTACGACACTATGTATCTTATCACACGGTCCTTCTGTCTGTTCACTATATATGTAAGCGAAATAGAGCTTCTGCGTCTCCCATGCTAAAATATACATTTTTAATTTCAAATTACAAAATTTTATAACCATTTACTTACGTTATCAAATATACATAAACAATTATACATATATAGAAAGAAACTAAAACTTAAACAATAAGTGCTCTCCATATCGAACTAAATACAACAAGTTATATACAACTTCAGAGGTTATTCTGAAATGGAACTTCTGTAGAACTAAAACTGTTTTCAAAGCTACAAGTAGACGCAGACCAGTTCTATCCCAATTATACGATATTTGTTAATGATAAAGGATATATGCTCCTATATACATTCATAAGGATAAAAAATGGCCGTCGTAGCACATCGGCACGGCATGAGACTGTTAGCACGTGGCTGCGGGTTCGATGTCCACTCGAGGGGTTTTTTTTTCATTCATTCACCCAGCCATTAACTTCTTATGTTAAAGCGTGGCGTTGAGTTCTTTTCTCAAAACGCAAAGTCTCGAATATTGCTCGAAAAGTAGAGAACGAAGTGTCTAACATTAGATTCACTCTTCTTATACTGCTGATATGGCCCTGCTATGTAAGAAAGATAAATAATGAATTACGAATTTTAAGAGTTGTGGGTTTGATTTATATTGCAAGTTATAAAAACGAATATGTACTTTATTGTAAAATTTTCTATTTATTATAATTCAGGACTGTTTGTCTTTCATACCGCTTCAATAATTCCTAAATTTATAAATCTAATTCACCTTGAGCATAGTGATGCATCACTCTGATTGTAGTGATGGGCGGAAAAAGTACGACACAACTGGATCTCACCTAAACTTTCTCTTTTAAAAATATTATAAGAACTTATATATCACTATACTTAAATTTTTCCTAAATAAAAGTGATTTAAACAGGACTAAAGGACACAAAAAATAAAACAAAAGAAAATTTTGAAATGATTTATAATGGATAGTTAAGGACAATTAATCACAAAGCAATCTGTTGGTGTACGGGACGGTACCGGACGTCTGTCAAGTTGCACAAAAATAACTAATTAATAGCTTAATTTGGACTTACTTCGGAGTTTCAGTCATTTTAAAAATTAAATATTTGGACAGTTAAAATCTTCAGGTACGTATTTTTTGTTTAGTAAATTATGAAAGATGCAATGTTCGAGTTTAACGCGATTTAAGCATTGTAAGCGTAAATAGTTTTCAAATTGATAAAAGCATATATTTTTATAATTTTTAACACTCCATACTTAGCAAAGAATAATATTCTTTTTTTAGAAAATGTATAAAATCGTGTCAGGATTTGAAATCGAGCCTCTTTGAAACTGCTCGAGCTGTTACCATCAAACCACACGTTCTAATCAAGCAACGTCGAAACTCTTATACACATGTTACAACTAAACAACATAAATATTTTTGTTACTATCTCTGTAGTGATTTTTTTTAAGTCTTTCATATAATTTACTATTAAAATTATATTTAAATTTTTTAATAAATTAGTCCTCAAAAATGTCCAATGAAATTAATTTAGTTACACAATTTGTCTAGACAGATCTTACACTCCCAATTACTAAATTATGAAATTGATTTTTTTACTTTAACCTTATTAGTAGACAAAAAAAATTACTCAGAAAATATGTATACTCATGGGTAAAAGTCAGCTTCACGCTGTATACCGCATATAGTAGGGTAGGCAGAGGGAACCTAGTGTTAAAATGCTCGGTTCCTCACTTTCTCCGTTCTCCGGCATTGAGTTCGAGGCCGGGCTTTTTACCTTGGTGCCAGAACGAAGAAATAAAAATATTAATAAATAATAATGAATTCCTCCGAATGGTGTTCAAACCCACAACCGTCGCAATACAGTCACACCCTTATACTCCTCACGACGGCTTCAATTCATGGATAAATTTGCCATTTTATTATTTGTAGAAATAATGTGACGTCTTCTGCTTGTTAACGCGACAGTTGAGATTCGATTTTCACGCGAAAGAATTAAGTTCTTATTGTAATTCTAGAACTAGGAAGCTCTTGAAACATGATAAAGGCAGTAGCACCACTCGATACAGAATGTCTCAAAAATCAGTCGGTGCGGCATACTGATGTCGCACTGACTGATTTTTGAGACATTCTCTATATTTTTAGCTTAGTTAAAAATCACACATTTTCATTTTCATTTCTCAGTGAAAAGCCTACAAAATTTATACAAAGATGAAGAATGTGTTAAGTTTCGCTTTTTAAAATATAATATCTCGAAAGTTGGGCGCTGCGTGTGAAATGAAGTATTTTAAACTTAAAAAAAAAGGGGACCCTTTCCCTATATGCCGGAGAGGGCCATTGTTGCGTTTACAAAGTCCTTACAATCTTCAAAAAGATATAATAATATAATAAAATATAATAAAATAATAATATTAACATTATAATATTAAATTAATACGGAACCCTCGGTGAGCGATTATTTACTGTAATTTTATTTACAAAATATATATTGGTCTTATCTTGATAAAATATTGTTTGTGCTATTGATTGTAATTCGATAAAGATCAGTGTTAAGTTCCGCCACCCAATACCCAATGTCTTTAAAATACTTCAAGTATTTTAAAGACATTGGTATGACATACTCGTACATACAAGTGTAGATCTTTTCTTTCTTTAGAGTACAAAGAAAAAAAGTAAAATATAAAATACATAATAATTCTTTCAACATTCGCTTTCTAAAAGCAGGTACGACAAATTACGCTATTTACTTTAATTCTCTACCCGATTCTAAACATAAGAAGCCTCAGGCTGGCTGTGAATTAAATTGTAATGGGTACAAATTCACCCAATTGTATTAATCGTAACGAGATACGGAAAGTGAAGGTTACTTTACTTAATTAAATTCCCTACAAAGTGCTTGGAATAAAGAATGAGAGCAGGCTTGGATCGATTTCGCTTATAGTTTCCACATGCGCTATGAATTTTAAATTTCGATATTAATTATATCGTTGTAAAAGTATAGAAGATTTCCTTATTACCCACCGACGGAAATATAAAGGGCTACAAGTTTGTAGTGTCTATGTATATCTATATGTCTACTACACCACCGTAGCTCCTAAACGGATTAACTGATTTTACGTACTTTTTACCCAACAACGACGAAGCAAAAGGGACGGTTATGATTTTGCCCTGTATATATTATATGTTTGTATTTATGTGAGTACGGATGTTCATCTAATCCCTCATAGCTTCTAAACTAGATATCATTATTAAACATATGATGTCTCGATAGAAGCCTCTTGATCATCCGCTGGTGATAGGCTACACGATGTCACGTTAAATTGCCTTCAGCGCCCTCTAGGGGACTTAAAGTAAAGAACTATAAAAAAACATTTTTTTACGGTATCGTGTGGAGTATCAAATGAAAGAGCTATCTTAGCACATTTCAAGTATGTAAATATTATTTGCTGTTGCTCACGGCTTTGCTTGCAATCACCTGATTATTGTAAGAATTTATAAAATCACTTCGAAACTAGTTAAATACAATATGAAACAATAAAACCTTAAATGCTATATTAGGACTGCACCGTATAATAAATATACCTAACACGAATACACATAACTCCAAAATAAGTTAAAAAATAAGAAAGTTTAATTTTTTTTTTCATTACTTGTTCGAGAGTGTTTATGATTCAAGAAAATATTTGAAGCCATTTGTAGATTGTTAGCTGTTTTCTGGTTGCTTGTTGACTTTTAAGAGGTTTTTATGTTGGGATTTTTTTATTATTTTTGTGTGTAACATTATAGATTTGTCGTATGAAACAATTTTTTGTGAACAATTCTTTAAAAATGTTTAAATAATTAATAAAACATTTCAAAATAATTTTCATTCTATGTTATTTTTTAAAATTAGGACGTGGACCCCAATTCACTATATCCCTCAAAATAAGAGGTTTAGGTTCAAATCTGGCTACGGTGTATGAAAATTAGTTGTAACAAGCGTATAAGAATTTCGACGTAGATCGATGAGAACGTGTGGCTTAGTCGGTTAGAGCGGGTTCAAATCCCGTTATGTACAATTTTTTATAGGTTTTCTTAAAAAGTTTTTTTTTCTAAGTGTGGATCCTTCCATACTTAGAAAAAAAAATTTGAACAACTTCAAAAATGTTTATCTTTATAATAAGCTCTTCATTTTGATAATATGAGTATAAATATGCATATATACATTATAATATAAACGCAATAATCAATTAACACTCTCACAATGACTAAACCAACGGCATTGTGCAGTATTAGATGAGATGCATCTAACGACGCGGCATTATGTAAAGCGATTGCTCAGCAGGTGTGCTGTAAATGTTACGAAATAGCCTTATTGTATATTTAGATACATATATTATTCATGAATATTATAAATATGTATATTTTTATGCCAATAACCAAATACAACAAATGAATAAAAGCCACAAAATAGGCACAAGTATGGGACTGTAAACGTGACTGGTTGTGGGTTCGATTCGTACTTGAGCAAATGAAATATTTAATATTTTAATTTTCTCGCCCTGGTAATGAAAAGCAAACGCCATTCACGCAATCCATACAGAATTTGCCGGAATGTGGGGAACGGAAGTGTCTTAATGGGAACCGACTGTCTGTCTTAACACTAGGTTCCCAGATTCCCTCTACTTAGCCGTGGGGGGATACAGCGTGAAGCTATAAAAAAATATAATAAAAACAGCCAATAACACACCACCCCTTCCTTCACTTTTCAAATCAAAAAAACTTTATAAAATTATTCTCTTAGTTTCTCTCTTTATTCCGTATATAGGGTAAAAGGAATCCAGTGTAAAGAGCGGCCATATACCACTTAATATCCGAGACATGTCACGTTGAGTGGTGGAACACAAAGCTGCTCTCTCACCTGCGCGCTGTCTTCTCACCAGAGCAAGAAAATCACTCATTCCCTCGAGAGTGCATCGCTGACGCTGTGCCCACTGTGCTGTGTATCCCCACGATGGCCCCCATTAATTTCATAATATATACTAATCTACTATTACATTTATAAATTTACTGGAACTATATCCCTTCCTGTCTTTCCTTATATCATTTGACAATATTAAAACAAAACGATGACCACCAAACCGTCAGTATTTCAAACTTACATCCCAAACACCTTTGAAAATATTATTTAATAAATAATGCCTTGGCTCGTGATGTGTCTAGTGGTTAGAATCGTTTATAGTTGTGATCGTGAAGAACCCAAAATCTTTTAGAGATTCAGAGGTAACAGTATTAAGAATTCCATATTATGCCATTAGAAGGTATCGCTTTAATAAGATATAATATTTGCCAACAGAAGTTGTTCTTGTGTCAGTTATTGGGATAACTGGAAACTCGACAATATGACATTGTCATAACTCGAAGCTCGTCCGAGGAAAAGCCAAGAGCGCGTCCTATCTTCCTCTCCACTATAACTGCGAACTAGTTATAATAAAAGGAAGAAAGAGTACGGGC
>JAAIXJ010001880.1:255661-271844 GCA_013403705.1 Heliconius hermathena
AATATTAATCGAGACGAGTTCGTGTATTGTCGTCCCGAGTGTCGCGACCGTCGTTCTGTCTATATAGGTGGTGGTGATGCTGGAAGGCAGCGGTCGAGTCGAACTCTTAAGTACTACGGTACTAATAAATATGATGCACATAAAGACTCGTACCAAATATATTATAAATATAATATAATAATTCGAAGCCTATGATGGCACGATCTTTTAGGATCGAAATTCTTATAAAGGCAATTTATGTGTAGGAGCGACACATGTTATGGATCAAAGTTATCTTTGATCAATATTATAATATTGAATGTTGCTTGACGTCGCGAAGGCTGACGTGATGGGCTTATGCGAACTGTTATTGCGACATTAACTATGTCGTGGCTGATGCCGTCTCGCAGTACGCTCGCGGTACGTAAGCTATGCTTGTATAGCGTTGATCGTTGACATTTTATATACGACTTGGTATACGATTAGTAGGTGTGTGGTGCTATTTTATGTCCCAGCTCCAGTGTATGTAGTAGTGTCCGCCTGTCTCATACGGGTGTGTGGTGCTATTTATGTCCTGGAACTCTGGTGTATGTAGTAGTGTCCGCCTACAATTCGAGACACGACTGTGGGGTGTGTGCCGTGCGTTTATTTAACATATCGGCCGCCTTTCGGTAGTGGGTTCGTTCCAACGACTTATATTGATCTCACAAATCAATCAACATCACGAATCATTATTCTAATACAATCTTAATATAAACAAGCGTAACAAGTACCTTCAGAAAGATCACACACAAACGTCTCGGAGCGTTCAACGATGACTGTAAATCTGCGGTCTGGTCGGAACTCACGGTGTAGGGGCGGGACGGTGCCCGTACTCTTTCTTTCTTTTATTATAACTAATTCGCAGTTATAGTGGAGAGGAAGATAGGACGCGCTCTTGGCTTTTCTTCGGACGAGCTTCGAGTTATGACAATGTCATATTGTCGAGTTTCCAGTTATCTAAATACAACTGACACAAGAACAACTTCTGATGGTAAATATCTAATTAAAGCGATACCTTCCAATGACATAATATAAAATCCTTAATACTGTTACCTCTCAATCTCTAAAAGATTTTGAGTTCTTCACGATCACAACTATAAACGATTCTAACCACTAGACACATCACGAGCCAAGGCATTATTTATTGAATAATATTTTCAAAGGTGTTTGGGATATCAGTTACAAGCTTCACGCAGTATTCCGCATATAGCATGTAGCAGGCAGGGAGTCCTGAAAACCTAGTGGGACATTCTGTCCCCATTAATACACTTCCCTTCCCAATTTTCCACCGACTAGTTTAGGCATCGCGTGTTGAGTGGCGGAACTCAAAGGCATTGCCTCGTTAATTCTATTAATAATATTAATAAAAAAGTTATTCTATAGTAAATATTTTTAAAACCTAGACGCATAGTAGCGCGTCAAGCCAAGTTCAGTAAAAGAAATTGAGAGAGTTTTCAAATGAATTAACGAAGGAATAAATGAATGTTTCCTAAGAGAGATTAAAAAATAAAAAAGGTTAATTTTATATGCATCCTTGGTATGCATACATAGATGAAAAACTAGCCTAAGTCAAGTCAGATCTTAGACATATTTATATATTGTCCTAAGTTGTAATAAGAAGTTTTAAGTCGTTATAAAATATTTTATGCTGTCAAAAATAAATTTCAGGGCTGGCCATTGAACTTGGCTCTCATTTTACATTTATGTTTTTGATCGGATATAATTTTACAATAAACGTATTATATAACAACATAAAAGTGTCAAATTTTAATACTTAACCCTAAAAGTGAAATAGTATAACGTACCAATTTACGTATATTAAGGGTGTTGTTCCATATTGTTTCATGAAACATTTTTAATCCCACGCAAAGTAATTGGAGCAGTCGGATAGCAGTTAATTAGGTACATGTGAAGAATTTAATTTACGCTGTTATTACTTCGATTGCATATATGTTTATTTTTGTAAGAAAAATTACAGAATTTTAGGTCGCACCTCGTTTTTATTGGCCCTATTTTGTTTTACCCTAAAATGTGTACACATTGTATGTGCTTAAAATTATGTATACAGAATTTTTTTTATTGAAGGCCTTTCTGACTTTTATTGTTAATACGTGCTTTGTAACTTTTTATATTAATATGGGTGAATATATTTGAAGACGCCGTCGTGGCGCAGCAGCAAAAGGGCGCTACGGTTGTGGGTTCTATTCTCAGTCGGGGGAATAACTAAACAATAAAACTAACGCAAAGTAAACACACCTTCCCTCTTTTCCCCTCTGCCTACCATGCTTATGCGGGTTACAGGGTGAAGCTGAAAAATATTTAATGAGTTGATTATGACGCAGCAGTTTGATTGTAAACACGGCGGTTGTGTGTTCGAAATCTGTTTGGGGGAAATGGACTGTTTTAATTTTCTCGCTTGGTAATTAGATACAGAGCAACGTTTAGTTTCGCCTCCTAACACTCAACCTCTAGAAAAAAAATGTTAGTTTTAAATTTTGTTCCTTTGTGAAAGTACATTCAGGTTATACTAGTATGTACTATATTAATAAGTCAGCTTAATTATAGGGCTCAAGGATTAGCGTGCAATGCTAGCTTATCCTATGAATAAAATCGTATTAATATAACCACACTATAATATACAAATATTGAGGCCAGTCGTGGCGCAGCGGCACGAGGTGTGTCTGTAAAACCGACTGGTTGTGGGTTCGATCCCCACTCGAGGAGATGAAATATATACTTAAATTTATATTTTCATTTCTTCGCTCTGGTGTCGAGGTTAAGTGCGGCGTTGAGTTCTACCACTCAACACGCAAAGCCTTCAGAATTCGGCAGAAAGTGAGGAACGGAGTGTCTTAACACTAGGTTCCCTCTGCCTACCCTGCTGTGTGTGGGATACAGCGTGAAGCTGATTTAATTTAATTTAATAATATACAAAACAAAATCAAATCCAACTTATCGACGGTAGTAGTTTTAAAGATTAGGGTTTCAAACAAACAAACTCTACAGTTTTATTATATTAGTATAGAATTATGTGTGTGTGTGTAATAATACATGCTTAACTCAAAATGTATTAGGTCGCTGTATCAGGAAATTAGTAGATGATTCACTGTTCAATTACAATTTAATTCAAAATTCAAAAAATTAAGTTATTTTCAGAGAAAATTCCATTCTACATTTATGTAGCATATAAATACATAAAAGACATCGTTATCATTTAGTCGCACATGTCTCTTTCATCCACATGGGAATATGGGTCTAAGTTGAAGAAATTAATAAATGTAAAGGCGCACAACTAACTCTTAAAGTTTAATTGTTACAGCTTTTTTGTTTTAGTCACAAAAATATACGATTATATAAAAAATATTCTAACTTAACTGCATGTAGCAGAGTCTATAATAGTATCTGTACGGCATGTATAATAGTAGTGTCAAGACACTCCGCTTGCCATTTTTTGGTAAAATTTCAGACATGACGTGTTGAGTGAGTGGCACAGTTCGATGGCTGGGCTGGCAGAAATTTTCTCTGTTCTAATGTGGTCTGTGTCCTGGTAGTTTTGTTCGTTCGTTTGTTTTTTTATTATATAAATAGTATTAAAATGTTTGCTTCATTGCTATAGTTGAATAAAATATGAGCATACATTCGGCCACTTTGCATTCAATATTTCTAGAAGTTAAAAAAGGAAAATAGTTTTCGTTGTTAAAGTCATGTTTAATTTGTCCCCACGGCTGCTTATACGTCACGACAAAAAATCTTACAAACTCGGCAGTTGTATATTCAAAGTATCAATTTGTTCTATTACTCCAACTTGTTCTATTATTCTTCACTAACAATCTCCTCTCATATTACAACCATATCTGAATTCTTCCAAGACAATGAAGTAGAAAGGGTATTTTTCCACCCTTTACGTATGATAAGGGTGTTGTTTGATTCATCTAGTTGAATTAAGGGCGAAATCGTTCGGATTGACTGAATTTCAGTGTATTTGCGGAACATTTGTAGATTGATCTACGAGCGGCCGGTGGCTATCCGCAGTCCGTACTATCGCTTGTCGATATTTGCTCTCGATGCGAACTAAATTGGATAACCGAGGTCTGAGAATCTTTGTGGTGGCGTCTAAATGTGCCGAATAGGATAGTGAAACCTTTTTCTTTTTGAACTTAGGGTTTTGTGTGGAGATATGACACGATTATATACATATGTATGACTGACTATCGAAATCAATTCTCGAGTCGATTTTGCAGTCGCACTTTGTGCCGCTGCGCCACGACCGGCCTCCTATTTTTATTACTATTTCCTTGATAAGGATGTAAATCAAAGATAAAGTTTATCTTCAAAGGAATGTTTATATGACAAACTACTGTTTGTCCTATTCTCATTATGATCAAACTAAATACAGTTAAGACACTCTTTTCCCCATTTTCCACCGATTCTGGAGGCATCGCGTGATGAATAGTGGAACTCAACGACACCAGACCGCAGAAATTATAATATAAATTTAAATAAAATTTTCATTTCCTTGAATGGGGATCGGATCCACAACTAGTCGCGTTCACAATCACACACTTGTGCCCCTACGCTACGAATGGCCTCAATATACTGGCTAATCATATTCTTCGTTAATCTGAATACATATAGAATAAACATCCGCTGAAGGCTGATTAATAAACTAGCGGCAACTTACAAGTGGGATAAAGTTCGAGTTGAAGATCGGGGCTTGTTTCCGGCGCTCGAACACACTGTTAAGTGTTCACTTGCGAACAGTTCGCGGTAAGGATGTGACACACTTCGCAGATCACAGTACTGATGCTAGTTAAGATGACTAGAATTATTCAACTGGAAATTATGAGTCAATTTCCAAGTTTTGGTGATAAGAGTTTCTTTTAACTTAACTTAGTCCTGAACTGTGACCCTTTGCTGGCGACGTTAGTCTCCCACAGGAGCATTTTTTTTATTATATGTAGCTATTAATTGATTTTACTGAGAGCTGCTAAATATTTTTACATTTTAGGATTTTTTAGGGTTCCGTATCTCAAAAGGTAAAAACGGAGCCTTTTTAGGGTAGCTTATTATCCGTCTGACCGTCTGTCAAAACTATTTATCTCGACATCTCGTTAAGGTCAAGCTTAGAGTAATATTCAGGTCTACAGTCTATTGAAGAAAAGGAAAAATTAAGCTTCTAAGTCAACACAATTGAAATATACAAGCATTTATGCATCGTTTTTGCAGTATTGCAGTGTTGTATGCTATTCACCGCGTAATTAAAGCCTATGGAGTACTTACCCGTGAATCAAGGATTATGAGATTTGGCACGAAGAGAGAACTTTCAATACAAACAAATGTTCAAAATTTCAGGCATTTCATAGATAAAAATCATTACTGAGAGAGGTCAATCAAGGGCACAAGCGTGTGACTTAAATGTGACAGATTGTGGTTTTGATTACCACTGGAGGAAATAAAGTATTTAATATTTTAATTTCTTCGCTCTGGTAGAGGTGGCGCAGAATTCGGCCACTCAACACTTGAAAAATTTACGGAACATGGAGTACGCAGTGTCTTAGCACTAAGTTCCCTCTGCCTTCCTGCTATATACGGGATACAACATGATGCTCGCATAGTACACGCACACAGTACACATAGCATTGTATTTTGCAACTTATAGTTGTTATTAATATCATAATACCTAAAATGCGTATTGTATTATATTCAAAGCACGAATAGTAATGCGTATTGTATTATACTCCAAGCTACATCAGAGCCAAGACTGCCTGTACAATTTTTTTTAATGGACTTTATTGCTGTTGACCTGGAGTGGTCTTGACAGCGTCACCGGGCAGGGAAGAGCGAGAGTACCTCGCCTCTGAAAGTGCTCGTGCAGCCTTTTATATGATCGTTAACAAATAAGTTGTAGGGTAGAACTAATAAGAATTTAAGACGCGCCCAATAGTGGCGTGATCGCTAGGTGTCGTATAAAGACGTAAAGGCAACTTACATAATATACCCACACGTACATAAGCTGATTTCTTCCTTAAAAAGGATTTTAATATTTTTATATGAAAATTGGCTATGAAATAAATAGTTTATCGTCAAATATAAACCGTCTAAAGGTGAACCACCTTAATTTTATAGTAAATATTGAAATCTTCGATGCAGTTATTGGCATTATTTTGTAATGTCATGAAAATAATATATACCCGGTAATAACATCAAATTCTATTCTTTTTTTATATATATATTTTCATGTTGTATGCTGCATATTTTTGAGACATAGCGGCGAATCAGTGGCGGAATTTAACGCGGTATTTTGTCTTGTTTCCAGAACAAGGAAATAAAAATTAACAATCTCAAAAAAAAAATTAAATAAAAAATAAAAATCTCATTTTTGGTTCTATTGTTAAATATATTATAATAATATTATATAATTATAATATATTTTTGCATATGTCTTTCATGTACAGACACTGATCATATACAATTTTATTATAGGTATAGATATAGATATAGATATAAGTATAGATAATATATAAATATTTCTTCGTTTGAAATAACATTGTATCTACAAATAGATTGATGATTCGGTGCTGATGGTTCTCACCAATTCCATAATAGTAGAAATAGTTTGAAGACTTAAAACTAAAATAAACAGGAATTCAACTCACCGCGCTGTGAAATGGAAAATAATAAGGTATGCTTTCTGTTGAATAGCAACAGAATATTTGATTAACTTGGCTTATGTCCAATTAAAGAGACCACTTTTACTTGCAATAAAAAAAGATATATCAATTCTTACTGTTTACTATTAATTTTGTTAGGTTAAAATTCATGAAACGCGTCACTTTGTCATAAAAAAATCGAATAAAAATCAGTCACGATGGCATCGAATGAGAATTAAATATTAAATATTAATTTACAGAAACGTATGATTCTGTTAATTGGATCGGTTCGTCGTGTCGCGTTGCAAATTGTTTTAGGATTTCCATTGTTTATTTTAAATTACCGTCGTTCATTATAACATATTTTAAGTATGTTTTGTTTTATAATTATTGTATTTTTTTCCTTTTCTTACATTATGATGGCATATATGAGCTTTAATGTATGAAAAAAAAAAATAAAAAAAACTAGCTTCAGCTTTCAGCAGCAGTGAAGATTATATGAATTCAATGGACCACTTCATATATTTTATGAGTCCATCTAGCAATGTAGTTGTAGATTCAATTTCCTTGTTCTGGTATCGCGTTTTATCTTTTAAACGCGGCTTTGTGTGCATGCACTAAACGAACACATAAATTTTTATAAAAAATATATAAAAATCAAATAAATCAGCTTCACGCTGTACCCCACACACAGCAGGGTAGGCAGAGAGAACCCCACTTTCTGCCGGATTCTGGAGGCATTGCGTGTTGAGTGGCAGAACTCAACGTCGCGCTTTGCCTCGACACCAAAGCGAAGAAATGGAAGTATAAATTTAAGTAAATATTTCATCTCTTTGAGTGAGAATCGAACCCACAACCAGTCGGTTTTACAGTCACACTTTGTGCCGCTACTCCACGACTGGCCTCTAAGTAAAATATATATCTTACGTGAAAACTCGATAACTTATTCCTTTTATCTTATTTATCGTCGTTCACAACATAAAGGTACAATTTACTTTGCGAAAGTAGTATGGAAAAGACACAAGAGATTTGCCTGTGATTTAGATACAACAGACGGTGTCTTTTAAAATAGAGGGAAAAGCTTCTTTTGTGGTTTATATTGTGTTTTATTACGTACAAATAAAAATTATTTTATTAAATTATTCTCCTTTATTTGTATAGCAACTTACAATAATCACATATATATAATTCAATGCCTAATTGAAACCTATAAAAATGATTTTTTTTAGAATTGATAACATGAAGTCAGCAGTTGTCATATTGATTTCCTTGATTTAGAAGTCTACTTTTTTTGTACTCCAAGACATTGGAGACCTGCTGCTGCTGTTGCTGCTTGATTATCTCCGTGCGATCATGAAACAGACAGACGTTTAGATGGACAATAAAATGATTCTATACGTGTTCTATTTTTCATTTTAGGTACGGCGCCCTAAAAGACTATGACACCGACTGATGTGTCCACGTGTACGAGTATTTATTGTACTAGACTGAAACAATATAACTATTTGTACTTTTTTAAAATATCAATTCAATGCATTTTTTTAAATTAAATATAGATTTCAACCGAAATTCTCCGCTAGTGACGTCACTACGTCACTAATTTATTAGAAATAGTTTTGATTAACTTTTTAAATCAACTTGTCCTATGAAGTAGGTTCTTATCATAGTCTCATACAAAATTCATTGCAAAGCCACCACCCTACGCGAGGTAAAACTTTTGACAAACTACGTAAACTGACCTGAATGTATACTCGAAATCTACGCGAGAGTGAGGTCGATAAACAATCTTCACATTTACATATGAAATCTATACTACTATAATAACATAACTATAATATTACCCGATTTTAACAGCACTTAAAAGAGTAAGCAAAGTTCACAAAGTGTTGAGACACTCCGTTCCTCACGCATTGCACAATATAATGTGACAATGTCTGTCGTGTGGCATCCTGTCTTATTACAAAAGCGAGGAAATGAACGTAATTCATTTCTCCTAACGGGAGTCTAACCCACAAACGCCACAGTAAGATGTTGTGCCACTGTGCCACTGCGCCAATGAGCTTAAAGATGCGTTTTGTTTCGGTCGTAACAAGGGATAAAGTTCAATTTGACTTTTACCAAGAGATCGATTTGAACCCAAAATATCCCTTTGAAACTTTCATATCAATTACACTATGATAACGAGACGAGTTTCAATAATTACTACAACAATTCTGACGTAACCGCGATGGTTTCCAATCGAGGTAATAGCACTCAACTTGCAACGTTTCGGTACGAATAGTGCGTGGAAACCAGAGTGTCTTTACACTAAGTTCCCCCTGTCTACACTGCAAAACTCGGATTACAGCATGAAGCTATTAAATATTTAAATAAAAAATTCTATGATATTTGTAATATTATATAAAGTAAGAGGTAAATTTAGTAGTTATAGTAGTAAATATATGTATAATAGTAGTAATAGAAATATTTAGTAACGCTATTATAGCGTAATTTGAATATGCCTAGTTAAAAGCGGCCTCTTTGATTCATAAATGGATGGATAGTATAGTAGAATTTTCTATCATTGTATTTATTTATTTTATATAGAGATTTATACGTATGTATGAACCTTTTCATAAAATAATTCCATTTCATAGTGGCTGCCATCAACGCTACGCCGTGTAGAAAGGTGAAATTTAGGAAAGGACAGGAGTCCCCAAAATTCATATGAAGAAAAACCCAAATTTTACGTTTTTCAATTCACGCAAAGAAAGTTACACATGAGAATAATACTTTAGTAAATAAACTATTCTCCGAGATTAAGTTTAACGCGAGAGAGTTAACATAAGTGACACAGTAATAAGTTTCAACGAGTTTCCACTTCGCTAGTGAGTGTAGGCATATATGATGATAGAAGATTATTTCACTAGTCGTGCGGTTATATTTTATATTTAGTTTCACTCTGTATCCCGCATACAGCAGGATAGGCAGAGGGAAACTGGTATTAAGATTGTCATCTGTCAGATATGTCACCGATTCATTTTTAAGACATTGTGTGTTAAGTGGTGGTACTCAGCACCTTGCTTAGTCTTGATATTGGGCAGAACAGTCACCATAATATTGAAAGAATTTTCAAATGACAAATGAACAAACAGCAAAAGATAAAGTTTTTTTTATTTCCATTTTCACATGTGTCGATTTGTGATTTAATAATCAGAAAAAAAACCCCTGGTTTCGCCCATTCGTCCACCCAACAAGGCTATAGAAAAGTAGGAATTAAACCAACAAGCAACTAAGCCTAATTTTAACTTTAGTCCAAATTAGATTAAAATAGCTTAACTAGAATATATGCTTACTTAACTTTTAGTACTAGTAAAATTAACAAATATACAGTGTGAATAACCTAATGTGGCTCTAACAAAATAATGAGCAGTCACTCCTAACTGCAGTGAGTGACTCGCAGTGTGTCAGGCTTTCCGTAACGGATGCCTTAATGTACCGAGCTAGCGACTGGACGACCGCCAATTGTATGAGAATGTATGTTTGTATGTAATGTGTATGAATCTGGTATCCCGCAGCAGTGTAGGCAGAAACAGCGCCGATTTCTGATGGTATTGCGTGTTGAGTGGCGGAACACAACGCCGCGCTTTGATTCGACACCAGAGTGAACAAATGAAAATATTAAGTATTTAAATTTATTGTGTGGGAATCGAACGCACAACCCGTTGCGTTTGCAGTCGTACATTTTGTCCTCCTGACTGTCTTAAAAGTTTTTTTATAGATAGTTATAAGTAACTAGTGGACGCGCGCAGCTTCGCCCGCTTATTTGCACCCTTAGGGGTGAATTTTAAAAACCATGAAACACGTGTGCAATGAAATATTTTTAAGAGTCTGAATTTCAAATTTTATAAAAATCAGTGGCGATTTAATTTTTTTCCATACAAACTTTCAACCCCTATTTCATTCCTTTAGGGTAAAAATTTTTCAAAATCCCTTCTTAGTGGATGTCCAGATTATGAAAATAAACATCTGTCCAAATTTCACGTTTCTACGCACACCGGTTAAGGCTGTGCGTGCGTCTTACCTCAGTCAGTCAGGTACATGTCCTTTTATATATATAGATAACTATTTACTAAAATATTTATGTTCTTATACATTATATGTATATCTGTAGTGTACTTATACATTATCGTAACTTCTATAAGAATTTTAGATTGTTTTGCAAATAAAAAGTATAACTTAAGACACTACATTAAGACACTTCTGTTTGCTTTCCATAGTAAGAATTAAGGAAAGTCTGGAAGCATTACGTATTAAGTGGCTGAACTCAAAGAAAACAATGTATTAGTTTAATTATACAAATCATTTTTTTTTAATAATACCCAAAAAATATATTATCAACGAAACTACAACACTAAAACGGGCAACTAAATTATCACAAGGCTAAGCGCAACTTAATAACGAATGTAGCACAGTATAATCCCGCTTGCATGCGTGCAGCGTGAAGCTGATTTGATTTGATCTGATTTTCTTTTAAATGATGTTGGATTCACATAAAAATATGCATTTTTTCAATAAAAACTAATAACCATAAATTTAAAATGAAAGGTGATTGTGGCATGATTCTTCTAAGCAACCCTGGTGTAATCTATTTTACTATCATGTATCATTCTTAAAAACAAGTTTAATTAAAAAACACAGATACCTGCAAATTCATGCAATGAGATCTTAGGCATTTGGTATAGGCATCTACCTCTTCCAAAGGACAAGAAATATCTTAACAAAATCAAAACGCCATTCTCTTTAAAATCTGATGTTTTCATTATGTTTTAAGACTCAATAGAAATTTAACATGTACCCTTTTAACACATCATGCAACCACGTATGATTATTTCTTTACATTTTACAAAATTGTAAATGTTGACACTAGAACATAAATTCTTCCTAAACGAGTTGTTGTTAGACCATATCCTAAATTAAGAATAAATAAATCTTTCGAACACAGTAACGAATTGGCTAAGAATATATTTATTTGGTAGAAGAAGATGCGAAAGTTAGACCAGTGAATTCTCTCTAGAGTTTGCTGGACAAAAACCGGCCTGCCCAGAACTGTCATCAATAAATTTATAGAATATTTTCTGAAGTCAGCACGTCATGTAGAATCATGTCAAATATAGTTAGGTAGAGAAAAGATTCTAGACTTGAGACGTCCCTGGTAAATCTTGAAATAGAAAACATAAATAACACTGGTATTTTACTTTTGGCCATTTGTTTACCTTTGTCCAGAAGACTCTTGTAATCCACCTTTCTTAGAATTACTTGCTTATTAAGGATATCCTAATCTTTTTACGGGATCGGGTATTCCTATCTCTTACCATTGATTCTTGCGTTATAATTAATTAATCATATAAAACCAATTTCCTCATGCTTTTTATGTGAGCTACCTTCAGTATTATCGATACTGTGTTCTGGAAAGTCAATTGAAGTCTACCCCAGCTCCTTTTACCATTCATTCCTACTTCATAATTAATTAATCTTACACATTCCATTTACCTTACTCCCTTATATGAACTTGAGTTAAGCATTTACATACATTTCAATAATACACACTAGCTAAATAGAAAGCAATCGATTGCGGATAATTACCGAGTCCACGAGTACCTGCGGCTCGGCAGTGCTATGTGAATGGAGGTTTAATTAATTAAACTAACTATATTTAACTAAGAAAGCTCATCTTGCTACTTAATTGAATGATGTTTCAGCATTTTTGATTTTAGCTTCCTAAGCTTTTAGTAGTTTTGATGATTGCGGTTAGTGGCTTAATTGATAGATAATGATAGATTAGAAAATGTATAAAAGTCAACGTACGAACTATGTGAAATAATATGAATTAAAGAAATTTCTGTGAATCTGCAATGAGAAGGTGAAATATAAAAACGAGTAAAATGTTCAAGAAGTAGGTCAACTAATATTTCATATCAGATGTTCATATTAAAATGGGAGACTTTGGGAAAGAATTACGCAATGAAAGTATGAAAAACGAGGCCAGTGGTGGCGCAGCGGCACGAAGTGTGACTATAAAACCGACTGGTTGTGGGTTCGATGTAAAACCGACTGGCTGTGCGTTCTCTATCGCATTTATTATGGGGAGTGTTCTGAAGAACTGTTTGACTTTTTGATATTTTTCTTTCAAAAACCATCACAAGGTCTGATACGCCTGAGGTCAGTCGTGGTGCAGAGGTATAAAATGTGCACGTAAACACGACTGGTTGTGGGGTCAAACTCTCGAGGAAATGGAATATTTATTTAAATTCATATTTTCGTTTCTTCGCTCTGATATCAGGGCCAAGCGCAGCGTTGAGTTCCGCCACTCAACACGCAATGAGAAATCGGCTCCAGAATTCGGCGGAAAGTGGGGGGGAAAGTGGAGAGTGTCGTAATACTTATTTTCCTCTACCTACCCTACTGTGTTGTATCCCGTATACAACGTGAAGATGATTTAATTTTTTTAACCATAACAAAACTATTAACAAAAACAGTTACACCCTTTTCCCAGCAAACACCAGCTTACCCTAGGCTACTACTAGGTTCCCTCTGCCTACCCTGCTGTGTGCAGGATACACATACCTGCCGCCGAATTTTCTAACGCACAGTACGTGGCAATCCACTACTGTGCGGTTTCGTAGGAACTTCCTTCCACGCGCCACGGAACTGTGGAATGGTCTACCCGCGGCAGTGTTTCCAGGTCGATATGACATGGGTACCTTCAAAAAGCGCATCTATTTCCACCTTAAAGGCAGGCAACGCACCTGTAGCTCCTCTGGTGTTGCACGGGGTCGTGGGCGGCGGTAATCACTTACCATCAGGTGACCCGAATGCTCGTTTGCCTTGTCCTTTTCTATAAATAAAAAGGTATTATGAAGCTAGGGGCTAGGGGCAGAGTCGACGCGAACATTGCTATTTCCGTTATTTCGTCTTAATTTTTATACTATAGGGTTAAAAGCATCTCAGATTTAAAAATATTTAAAAAGCAGCTTTACATTTTTAGGCAGAGAGAAAAAAGAACTCAAATATTCCTTTCTCTATTTTTCGTCAAATATCAAGACATTACGATTCGAAAATAAACGCCGCGCTTTTTCTCGACAGACCGGGGAAATATCATTCTCCCAAAATATTTCCCCCAAGTAGTAATCGCACCCGCAGCCATTGCGATTCAAATCAGACGCTGCGCCACAGTTACATTTAGGAGTTAAAAATTACATTAGGAGTTCGAATAGATTTTGTAAAAATATCATGACATGACATCTACATTTAATATGACGTTTTAAATATAAGCATTTTAACTCTATTTCTAGAGATTATATTAATATGTGAAATTGAATGTTGTTGAAAGTCTCAAAGGAGGGCTGTTACAGCAATGTTACAGCATATTGTAAAATTATATTTTAAGCGAGCACCTGTTGAGTTTCCCATCGGTATTTTTCAGTAGAAATGCTTTTTATAATGATAATACTGATATTTTGTAAACTATTGTTTGGGAAGTAAATATTTTCATGTATTTTCCTGCATAAGCAGAAAGTAGGATATTACGCTCTCTACTTTTCACCCATATTCGAGGACGATGGCAGAAGTTACTGGAGGGAATAGGAAAATGAAATTTGTTTATTCCTCCTAGTGGAGGTCGACAGGCATCGCGTTTATAGTCAGACATTATTCCACTGCACCACGAAGATCTGTGCTTATTATAATTATATATATTTATGAGCAAATAAAATAATATTATGAAGATTTTGAATTTATAAATAAAGTAATTTTCAAATCTTTAATTTAATAATTATTGAAATGCCAGTATTTCAATAATTATTCAAATAAAGATTTGACACGGTTGTGTGGAGGTCCGATAAGAAGCCACGAACCCTCCACAGCGTGTTTCAACGTGCCGTGTTGTATAATTACGTAAGTCAGTGGCTTGTAAACACTTAATTTAATTTAAAAGACCATAATTCAATATTCATTATTGGTAAAAAAATTAAATTAGCTTCACGCTGTATCCTGCACACAGCAGGGTAGGCAGAGGGAACCTAGTGGTAGCCTAGGGTAAGCTGGTGTTTGCTGGGAAAAGGGTGTAACTGTTTTTGTTAATAGTTTTTTTAACCATAACAAAACNATAGTTTTGTTATGGTTAAAAAAATTAAATCATCTTCACGTTGTATACGGGATACAACACAGTAGGGTAGGTAGAGGAAAATAAGTATTACGACACTCTCCACTTTCCCCCCCACTTTCCGCCGAATTCTGGAGCCGATTTCTCATTGCGTGTTGAGTGGCGGAACTCAACGCTGCGCTTGGCCCTGATATCAGAGCGAAGAAACGAAAATATGAATTTAAATAAATATTTCATTTCCTCGAGAGTTTGACCCCACAACCAGTCGTGTTTACGTGCACATTTTATACCTCTGCACCACGACTGACCTCAGGCGTATCAGACCTTGTGATGATTTTTGAAAGAAAAATATCAAAAAGTATCTAACAAAAGAAAACACCAGTGTAAAAGTACCTGAGGTCTAACAGGACAGAAATTTGTTTTTATGAATTTGTATAAGAAGGAATTTGAAGTATAAATAGGGAATTTGGTACTTAAAAATATGAATTTGTAATGAAAACCCTATATTATATACGCGATACATAAAAAATAAAATTCAAAGTTCTTAGGGAGTATGGGTGAAATACAAAATTGTGAACTACAGCTCGTCTATTAGATAGCTTATATCCACTTCTTTCCGTAATCTAAAAATAAGGCCGATTACAAATAAATAGTGATTTTCCAGGTAGGCGATATTAAGACACTCCGTTCCCCACTTTCCACCTAAACTCCTACACTTGGCTGTTATTAAAGACAAATGATTGAATTCTGAACAATGAAAATTTTGTATATTAACATATAAAAACAATATATCTTTATCAATATAAATAGTCAGCGTTGAAATTAACATTTGTTTGTTGATAACAGCGTGATGGTTGTAAGTTCGATTACCATTAGACGTATTAAATGACTTTCCTTTCCCTCAACAAGATAAAATACGGCGTTGAGTTTCGCCACATAGCACAGAATCTCCAGTTAAGACGGACAGGAGATAACGGAGTGCCTCGGCACTACGTATTTTCAGCCCTAAAAGTGAGTACACTATCTATTTGAAAAAATATAAAAGTAATCTAGTGAATATTTTCCTCATTCCAAGAATACAGTATTGAGAGTTCGAGCGCGTCGTCAAGTCAAATGCAGTGAATGCAGACGACGCGCTTATCTTCATACGGCTTATTATATTGAAATTTTCTCATGTGTTTTGTATACAAAAATGTAAGAATTTCGTTACGTTTTGACTCTTCGACACTTTCTCAGTGTGAATTGAAAACATTTACTGTAACTAGATAAAGGTTCAAATGTTCAAATGGTTTAATTTGGTAATGATAGAGTAATGATTTATGATTTTTATTATTTACTAGCGGCCTGCCCGCGGCTTTGCCCGCTTGAA
>JAAIXJ010000190.1:0-39031 GCA_013403705.1 Heliconius hermathena
GTGTGAAATAAAGAGTTTTATTATTATTATTATTATTATTATTGAACTCACAAATGAAGGATTCCATAGAAGCATAGATAGATCAGGGGCATAATATATTGAGAGTAGTAAAAAATATATGTTTGAATGTTTGTGTTGTAATTTAGATCGACGACAACCAGTTATATTGTAAATTGGTCGTTTTGTTCATGTCAACGTAAATAAATAAATAAACGTCGATACGTTTATCGTTTTACCTACAACTAGCCAAAATACCGACATTTTTTCGCAGAAAAAAAACTTTGTTTTTTTTTGTTTAATTTATTTTTTTATCTAGACTCCTACAAGTGTGTTCATCTAACCTACGTTGTATGAAAAAAACCCTTTTTATGTTTTAGTTCCATGTATGGAGATGAAACCCTCTAATATAATATTTTTTTTTATTTGTGTATAAAAATCATAAAGCGGTTAACATAATACATCTTCCTATTAAGTTTCAATGGTATAGTTTTGGAATAACGTGGCTGTGACATACGGACAGACAGACATGACGAATTTATAAGGGTTTGTCACTATCTGGCTACGGTACCCTAAAAATCAGTAATATAATAATAATAAAATGGTAAGAAACATTAATTGCATTATTTAAAATATTTTAATATACACAAATCTAAATGTAAAATTTCCAGTTCGACCTCGCGTGCGAGGAGTGGAAGCGCACGTTGGTTGGGACGGTGCATAGCGCGGGACTGTTCGTCGCATTGCCCCTCACAGCATATGTTTCAGACAAGTAAGATACTATTAAATCAGGCCATTATTTAAAAAAAAGACACTATTAAATGTTTTCTTTTTATTTTATTGATTAATGATTTATTTTAATGATTCGCTGTATCCAGCATGTAGCAGGTTAAGCAGAGGGAACCTGGGAATCTAGTACTGACTGTTGAGGCACTATGTTCCCTTTGCCTACCCTGCTATAGTCGGGATATAGCGTGAAGCTAAAAAATAATAATTATTTATATTGCTTTCCAGTTTTGGTCGTCGCATAGCATTTATAGCCACCGCAGTGGCACCTGCCTTCGTTGGCGTCGGCCGCTCCTTCACACAAAACTACATCACATATGTGATATTAGAGTTTATAGAAGCTGTCGTCGGCGCCGGGGTGTATAGCTCAGGATTTATTCTTGGTAATTCATTATTTATCATGACATTATTATACGAGTAGATTATGTTGATATAAATGTGTGAAAATAATCTCATTTCCTTTATCCTTTTGAATTTTTTGTAATACAGATAGTTAATTATGGTTAGTTAGTAAAATAATTAAATTGGGACTCTGATATTGAGAAGAGCAACTGTCAACAGTTGTCTGATATTGAGAAGAGCAACTGTCAACAGTTGCTCTTCTCAATTGAAGAAAATTGAAACTATTTGAAAATTATAGAGGAACTGCAGCATATTTGGAATACTGCAGGTAACTTGGAATACTTCGTTATCTAAATGAATATAAATGCCGTCTCTATTTTTTAACCATAAACACAACGTCATAAGACACACAGAGTCATTGAGGATTAAAAACAAGACATCATCTTGACATTCCGGCTACCAGCGCGAAGGGAATGAGACGCCTGCTTTGAAAACTTTTTCGGGAAGAATGCAATCAGTGTTAATCATTTACTGTTATAAGTAAAATCTTCATTGTAATTATTTAAACAATTAAGTGACCTTGTTGGTTTCTTATACAATTTAGATTTTTTGAATATTTTTAAAATAAAAAATATAATATAGAGTTTTCGGTTAGAATGGTATGTGGTTAATGTGGAATACTGACAGTGAGCATAATTTGGAATATTCCAAATTATGTCGCACACTAAGAATATAGAGTTGATAGATCTAACAAAACAGCATTACGTGACTATCCTATTACTACCACCTCATTGTACGCATAAAGTTCACTTTCATGGACTAAAATACTACTACAGTGAAGAAGTTCGAGTGTTTCTCAGAGAAGCTAATTACTTAATAATTAGATACAATTTTTAGATATTTTGATTTAAAAAAATTATTACCTAGACACGTAAAGACTATAAAACTGTTATAAAAAAAGAAAAAGATTTATTATTAGTTTCTAAGAAAAAATATTTACTTTAAAAATACTATATTCCAAATTACCTGCACCCTAAGTCAAATTTAGCTTTTGTATTTTTTTTAATTTTATAAGCATTTGGTAATGTTTCTGGTTTTTGTTCTGTTTGATGGTTATTATTATTAAAGTTTAATACTTTTCCAATAATTTAAAGTATTTTTTACTGAGCCATCCCATTTCTCTTTAAATTTATTCTCAAAAAACAAACTAGTATTCCAAATATGCTGCAGTTCCTCTACTTTTAATGTGTAGTCATTGATGGGCATAGAGTACTTAGTGTTTTGTTTTCTATTTTAGGCTTATTGTAAAAGCGAATTGAGAAGGTTTTACTCGGGAAGGAAGGTAGGTGGTGAGTAGGATTTCAACACCGCAGTTTCCCTGACCTCATCGGAAAAAAATATTTTTTACTTAATATAAATCTTGGGGATCGAATATATAGCCACAACGAGTACAGCCATATTATGACTTATAATAACTATACTTCTTTAAAAAAAATATTTAAAAAACTTCATAGTTTATTTCACGCAATAATTGATATATTTATTTCATATTTAGCTTCACGCTGTATCCTGCATATAGTAGAATATGAGAGGGAACCTGAGAACATAGTATTAAGACACTTCATTCTCCATTTAGACGCTTTTGTTTCCTCTTTTTTGCCTAATTATTGAGGAATTGGTTACTCAACATAAGTGGCGGAACTCAACGCTGCGCTTTGCTTTTGCTTTCCTTGGCGCTTATCAGAGCGAAGATATGAAAATATTAAATATCATTGCTAGCTTGTGCCCCTGCGCCACGACAGCCCTAAAAGTAATTGACGTAATAAAATAACTAACCTCGCTTAAAAATAAAAGTACATACATATAATATTAAAATGGCCGTGGTCGTAGCTTAGTGGCATGACATCTGGCTGTAAACGCGATGGTTATGTGTTCGATCCGCTAGATCACGGAAATGACTATATTTAAATTTCCGGTTCTGGCAGACAAAGTGAGACGTCCCGAAAAAAATATCGGTGGGTGGGTAATAGAGTGGCTTAACTTCATAGTTTACTTCACTAGGTTCCATCTGCCTACCTCTTTTATATGTTTTTTCCAGATATTTCAACTGAAATCTTTATATTTTTAACTATTGCTCTTGTTTAGATAACATTTTAAGATTCGTCTATTTATTCGTAATGTTTTCATTTCAGCTTTGGAAATGATGGGTCTTAATCGTAGAGTGCTTGGTGGTAATATAATTTCTTGTACATTCGCTGTCGGACAGGCTTTGGTAGCGCTGATTGCTTGGGCCATACCCGAATGGAGGACACTAACTAGAGTGATATACGCACCGTCACTCATCTTTATAGTCTACTACTTTTTCATAGAAGAGAGCGTACGATGGCTCCTCAGTAAAGGAAATAAGAAAGAAGCCGCCAGAATTATTTTTAAAGCAGCAGCCGTCAATAAAAAGAAATTATCCCCAGAAACAATTAGGCAGTTGACGGAAGATGAAAATACGGCGGAAAATTCTAAGGCTTCTCAAGCTGTAGGTGAGAAGGAGCAATCCCTTGCACTCCAAGTGCTTAAATCCAGGGTGATAATGTCCAGATTGTTAATTTGTTCTTTTTGGTGGATAACAGTGACATTTATATATTATGGACTGTCGATTAATTCGGTGTCTCTCGCTGGTAATAGTTATGTGAACTATATATTGACAGCGTTAGTTGAGATTCCTGGTTATTGTATAAGTGTTTTGACATTAGATCGGTTCGGAAGAAAAAGTTCAATAATGGCAGCTTTCTTCGTATGCGGAATCTCTTTAGTTTGCTTGCCATTTATACCACATAGTAAGTGTGTTCATATATTTTTATATAATAGCTAGCTTGGTATAACTAGAAAATATTTATTATATTATTATAAAAGATAATTCAAATTATATATATACATATATATATATATATATATATATATATATATATNAATATATATATATATATATATATATATATATATATAGTTTTTTTTTGTTTATATATTTTAGTAATATGTAGATTTACCTTGAAATTTAACTTGTATGAACTTACTACTTGTATAGTAGATATTACACATTACTACATATTTATTTATTACTTTAAATAGATTCCTTCACTTTAAGTTGTTTTTTTACAGTAGAAAGTAGCATGTAGTATTTGTTCCAGATCTTCTTTGGCTGCAGACGTGTCTCAACTTGTTGGGCAAGTTGTGTATTAGTATGGCTTTTAGCAGTATCTATATTTATACGTCGGAATTATACCCAACAACGCTGCGACACAGTTTGGTAGCGATATGCTCTATGAGCGGTAGGGTGGGACAAATTGTTGCACCACAAACACCACTTTTGGTAAGTATTCTAGGCGTTTTTTTTTCATCTGTGGATCGAATATAGTTTTAGTTAACAAGAGCTATCCTAAAATCTTAGTAATCATATTGCTTATATAGCGAGTAAAATTGCGTAATTCAATCTAAAATAAAGTAGAGTAAAGGTAGTATGTTTAATCTAAAATATTTATTTTAAGCTATTTAGGACTAGCAAAATTTAGCTATAACAATCCAAAAATATCATCAGAACTCAAAATCATACTAACAATGTTGGGTAAGCTGACAATAAGCATGGTTTTTGCTTCCATCTACATCTATACGATCGAGCTGTTCCCAACTCAAGCGAGGCACTCCATGATGAGTATTTGTTCCGTGATAGGCAGACTGGGATCCACTACTGCACCTCTGACTCCTTTACTGGTTAGGCTTTTACATGGCTTTTCCTATGCAGATTAGTCTGTAATTAGTATTGTAGTTTGTTAGTTTCACGCTATATTGCATGGTAGTATTTTAGGTGTATTGCAGTCATGTGCATATTTCTTTAAAATTATTATAAATTTATCCAATGATTTTGTTCTCGTGGTCCGTTGGTACTTAATGTTATCTTTTTCTAGAGTATTAGTTAAATATTAAGTTAATTTTCTTTTTGTCACTATCAATAATATTATAAATTGGAAAATTTTGTTGGATTGATGTATGTTAGTTCCGTTTTTACGCAACGAACGAAAAAATTACTAACAGATTTAGAACTTGATATAGTTTATATATCAAACGGCATATATGCTACAATTTATGTTAAGATTTTGCATTTCTGCAAAAAGTCAGTCGTGGCGCAGGGCCACAAAGTGTGACTATAAAATCGACTGATTGTGGGTTCGATCCCCACTCGAGGAAATGAAATATTTATTTACATTTATATTTTCATTTCTTCGCTCTGGTGTCGAGGCAAAGCGCGGCGTTAAGTCCCGCCACTCAACACGCAATGCTTCCAGAACTCGGCGGAAAGTGGGGAACGGAGTGTCTTAAAACTAGGTTCCCTCTGCCTACCCTGTTGTGTGCGGGATACAGCGTGAAGCTGATTTTTTTTGCTCTGTAAAATAAAAATATATTTAATTGGGAGAAATCACGCTATAGTCACACGGTTATCACAAGTAAGCTATAACTATGTATACATACCTAGGAGCTTAAAAGCTGACAATAAGCATGGTTTTTGATGTTCTCAAATCAAGCGAGAGCGCAATTTCATGGTGAGAGTGTGTTCTGTTATAGGCAGATAGAGGTCTATTACTGGATCTCTCACTACTTTACTGGATAATCTTATAAATCGTATTTTTAGTATACCTGTATTAATCTAAATATATATAGTGATCATAAGTATATTTACAACCAATGTACTAGTTACTTATTTAGTGTAGTATTATTATTATTTTAGCTTCACGCTGTATACGCAGGGTAGGCAGAGGAAACGTGGCAAAGTACTAGTGTTAAGACATTTTCGTTTCCCACTTTCCGCTGTGAGGCGCAACTCAAGGCCGTGCCTTGCCTCGTTACTTATTTTATTTCTTCACATAGGAATCAAATCCACAACTTATCGCATCTTGTGACCCTGTGTCACAACTGGCATCAAAACTTGCCTGGTGTAGTACTCACTTTTATCTAAAAATAAAATTTCAATTTTTTTTAAAGAAAAAGTAATGTTCCTGAAACTTGAAGAAGCAATGAGTTAGCTAAATCACTGAATAAAGTATTTTAGTTAAATAAAAATAAATGAGGCCAGTCGTGGCGTAGCGGCACGAGATGTGACTGTAAAACCGACTGGTTGTGAGTTCGATCCCCACTCGAGGAGATCAAATTATTTACTTCAATTTATATTTCCATTTCTTCGCTCTGGTGTCGAGGTTAAGCGCGGCGTTGAGTTCTGCCACTCAACACGCAATGCCTCCAGAATTCGGCAGAAAGTGGGGAACGGAGTGTCTTAACACTAGGTTCCCTCTGCCTACCCTGCTGTGTGCGGGATACAGCGTGAAGCTGATTTAAAAATAAATACTTTAGTTAATTAAAAATAAATACTTTAGTTAAATAAAAATAAATACTTTAGTTAATTTATCTTTGATGATGACATCTTATTTTTTGCCAGTTATGAGCAAGAATCTTTATTATTTCTATACGAATATCTTGGTAAATAATCTTCAATAACTCATACTTAAATTACAGATGGCGTACATGGAAGCCCTTCCATATCTTATTTTCGGTATAATGGCGGCGGCTTCCGGTCTCCTAATGATGTTAACACCAGAAACCCTCCACATCCGTCTCCCAGACACTGTAAAGCAGGCGGAAACTATCGCAGTCGCCCCTCGGACTAGACGAGCCACTGATGTTATTGTGGATTGATAGGAAAAACTATATAATTGTGGAACAAATAAGGTTATATCAATAAATATTTATGAGAGAAATGTATACATTTATAATAATGTGGATGAAAGTGAAAGAATTATATAATAAAGATGTCGCCTATTAAACTTTATAGGGCATAAATTTAACTATTATAATTGAATTACGAGTTAATATCGATATTTGAAAGATGTATTTTTTTAAGTGCCATTTGCAGTCTGTCCTCAGGTTTTCCTGTTTTATGTACTTAACTATTAACTAGGTCGTATAAAATGTGAATATTTTAGAAAATATATTTTGTACAAATAGAATTTATACAACATAAGGTTCCACCTGCATCTTAGCTCGCGTTTTAAAATAGGATGCTAAGAGTTTTGTATCGTATCTATATGACAAGTTAGAATGTGACGTACATTCATAGATGTGCGGGAGGTAACTCACTGTTGAAACTGAGATTGTCTGAACGTAAGCGCGATGGCTGTGGTTTCGATCCCCACTCGGGGGAATGATTGTAATTATTATAAATTATTTTCATTTTCTCGCTCTGGTGGCAAAGCGTGGCGTTAATATCCCCCACATCCAACGCGTAATGTTTAGAATTGTTAATCAAAACAGGGAAAATAGTGCCTGTTATGTATGTATATAGAGAAAAGTTTCCTCTGCCTGCCCTAAGGAAATGAGCATGAAGCTCAATAAAAGATAAAAATAATAATAATGTTGTATATTGTATTAAGTACAGGAAATGCGTGTATTTGTTTTATATGTGCCTTTTATAGTTTTTGTTTGTTCAGTGTACAGACACACTTTAAATTTTAGCAAATGATATGGATAATTAATAATTATAATATTATTTTAGCATATAACGTGTATATTTTATTTATTTAATGAACTGTCTTTAGATTAGATGTTTTCAAAATATAAAATATATTTTGATGTTGAAAATGGATATTTTATTTCGAACTTTTATTATTTTTATAAATAATAAATGTTCTTAGATCCTTACATAAATTGTAGCCTACGTGCTCTTTACATAAATTGTATACGTGGTTCTGATTATTATAATATTACTGTAAAGTTTCATCTAAATCAGTTTAGTAGTTTCTCTTTAAAGTTGAACAAACAGCTATTTCCAGAAACCTTCACATATACATATAAATAGAATATTAGTAGTTAGCTTAGTCTAAGACATGGCTGTAGCTTCAGCTACCGTGTCCGGGAGCGGTCGACGAAGTGTTTCCGGAGTGACGAGTGTCAGCGCCGCGGCGGAGAGAGACGCACAACCGAAGAGAGCAGTGGGTAGAGAGTGCCACCACTCACTCTATAAGAAATTAAAATATTGTATTAAACGAAAATTTTGACACTAAATTTAACTGTGAAGAAAAAGAAGCTTGAGTCTTGAAAGATCAAAAAAGTAGTTAAATATTTTCTAGGCAATAAGAAAAGTTCTGACTATGTTAATTTAGTGTAAAACAGGTTAGAAAATTTCCGAAAATTAGGATGCAACATGTGCTTAAAAGTTCAATTCCTAAAATATTAATTAAACTTCTTTCCAGAAAATATTGGGGATTTAAGTGAGGAACAGAGTGAGAGATTCCATCAAGACACAAAGGCTATGAAAATACATTATCAGAGAGTATGGAATGTTAACATGATTGAAGACTATTGTTGGATGTCACAGAGTGATTCTGAGGCGAATGAACACAGAAAATCTTTAAAAAAAATCTTCACTGACTAGCGGAAGAGGTACTAGGACTTATAAAAATTAATTATACAGGGTGGAAGAGGCAGCACTCCTTTTACGGAAACAGCATATAGGGTAAAATATTTCAAACCCACACCTAAAGAAATTAATCAAGGTACCTCAACAGTTTGGACGTAGGATTTTTTTTTTCATTTCACGATTTTTATCCATACCTGTATTTCGTGTGACGCGATTACGTATAGATCCCAATAACATAAACACTTACTACTACAAAAATACTACTAAAGGTTAAACAACTTTGAACTTTATCGCCAATACATACGACTCGATTTCGAAATGAGGCGTGTGCGGCGGTGTTCCTTTGATAGGTTTATGTGTGCGTGCGTCATCCTTACAAATGGCGTTTTGTTTTAAAATGACAATTTTATTATTTATTTTGTTTGAAAAAAAAACTTTTTCATTTTTGGGAATTTATTTTTTTCTGAATTATATTAGGCTTTTATAGAGTAGTTAAAACTTTGGTTTCATTTAAAGTGGTGTGGTACCTTACACAGGTATACAAAATTTACATTGAATTTATAACAATTAATAACTTCCGGAACGATTTAATTCCACACATTTATGTCATTATAGAAATTTTGGATCTTTGCCTAATATATTCGTTATTTTAAATTTTAATTACTTAAGTGGCAAATCTGAAATTACTTCTTGAGCTTTTCGGTAACTTTTTAAATACGAAAACTAGGAGTGATCAGCTTGTTTTAATTTCTTGTATTAATGTCGTCTCTAAATAAAGGAATAGTAATATAATTGTCCACAAGTCAGTGAATAAATACAAATCTCAAGAGTGTGTAATATTGTCTTTTTATTGGATTTTATTTTAACTGATTCAGGATTTTTCCCGCATATAAAACAGTAGAGAACTTACTGTTGAGAAACGTCTTTCCTCATTGTAAGCAAAATTTTTGAAACATTGTATGTTAACGCCCAATATTAATAATCTATCTTCAACGTCAATCTTCGATTGTTCCATATATCTATCCAATTTAGAGATTGGATAGATATATGGAACAATCGAAGATAGACGTAGGAGATAGATTATTAATATTGGGCGTAAGTCGACAAACTAAAGGTTGCCGTCGTGCTATGTCTACCACAGTGGAAAAAAAAAGTGTTATCATGTCCTAGTGTCCTCTAGGAGATCAAACTTCACTATAATTACTTTGTATGCTGTCATTTTTATATAAATTTATGTAAAGCTAATTATTTATTTTAATTTATTATTATTGATAATGATTGTAGGTGCCTTTTAGTTTAATAACGATAATGCAAAATGATAATACATGTTTAATATTTAATTATCAACAAATATCATAAATTTCCACCATAATTTATATTATTAGTTTGTAAAATGATATATTTAAGTGATTCTCACTTTTACATTTCTAAACAAGTACGTAACATATGGTAGTTTAGTCCTTTATCAATTCCTATTTCTTTTGATTTCAGACCTGTATAGCTGCACATTAGTCGTAATATCGTCCATTTACAAGCTTACCCAACACACAATATCTCTTAAATACGAAGCAAAGAAGTAACTTAACAAGTTTTTTTATTTGATGTACTGATACTGCTGTTGATTTGGAATGGTCTTTATATCATCTCCGGATGAGAGAAACATTAAGTTACGGTTTTAGCATCACGCTGCAGGTAAGTAGGAGGAACCTAGTATTAAGATACTCCGTCTCGTACTCAACACCGCGCTTTGCCACGATACCAGAGCGAAGAAATTAAAATAATAAATATCCCATCCACAACCTATCTCACTTACACGCTCATGCTCCTGTGCCACGACTGGCCTCAAGTTCCCTCTTACCCTACTAAATACAAGAGATATATGAAAATAACAATATAACTATAAAAATAGTACCAAAAGTGGTGTAAGTGGTGCCAGCGCTGTTCCTACACGGGCAACCATCGAGCACGTGCCAACTAAGGATCCACGTGCCGAAGTCGGCACTAATTCTGACGTATAAACGTAAACCGCGTTGAAACATGCTGATATCGACATTTTGCCTATCAAAAACACGGCTAAACAAGCAATCTTGTAATCTGTGAAGAGATAAAGTAGATATGATATGATAATAAATAATATATTTCCATTTTTAAAAGGATTTGCAGAATATACGCGGTAAAATTTTGTGACCTCGAATTTTTACGTCGCAGATATTAAGGAAATTAAAGGATTTGTGACATATTACGAGGCCGTCATAACGGTTGTGGGTTCGTTTCACACTTGGGAAAATTAATTATTTTCATTTTCTCGCTTTGGTACAATCCATTTATGCATTGAGTCACTCAACACACAAATTCTCAAAAATTGGATGGAAAGTGAGGAACGAAGCATGTATGTATGTAGTATTATATTAAAGCTAGGCTCTCTCTGCGTACTCTGCTATATGACAAAATATAAAGCGTATAATATTAAGAGCATTTTACCTCGTGGTATAAAACCAGTGGCTACACAACAAATGCCACAAAACAGGAATCCCCCAAATAAAGTCTTCTTCCTGCCGATCCTATCAAGGGTGATGACGGCTATCACGTCACCAGGTATAGTGGCGAAGGAGGAAAGAGCAAAATTGGTGTACTTATTGCCGGGAAGAGATATGGAATTGATCATTAGACCATAATACACGAACGCCGCAGTGAACCACCACCAGGAGCATACTATTACCCTGTAGAGGAAATGAATTATCTTAATAAACTTGAGCGGCTGACAAGACAAAGTCTGTCTTTGAGTTCCACTACTCAACGCAATGCCTCGAGTCCGGGAGGAAAGTAAAGAACGGAGTGTTTTTAACTTAGGTTCTCTTTACCTATTTAGGGGATGCAGCGTGAAAGTGAAAAATAGAAACCCAAGTATCAATTAAATCAGCTTCACGCTGTATCCCGCACACAGCAAGGTAGGCAGAGGGAACCTTGTGTTAAGACACTCCGTTCCCCACTTTCTGCCAAATTCTGGAGGTATTGCGTGTTGAGTGGCAGAACTCAACGCCGCGCTTAACCTCGACACCAGAGCGAAGAAATGGAAATTTAAATTTAAGTAAATATTTTATCTCCTCGAGTGGGGATTGAACCCACAACCAGTCGGTTTTGCAGTCACACCTCGTGCCGCTGCGCCACGACTGGCTTCTCGGAAGTATCAATTAACATTTTTAAATTTGCTTTTATGTATGAAAATTCTATTTAAATATTATATACCGATAAAAAATGGAACACGAACTATTTTTGATCTTATGTTAAAACCTGCGTCAAACTAATTCATACAAATGTCGTACAGTAATATGACAAAAACAATACAATTGTTCTTTTTCAACACGCTACGAAGAAAAGCAAAATAGATTGTTTCCTTATGCTTTGCATCTTTATTATTAACTAAGCCGAAGACTGAAAAAACTGAAATTAGATCATTTTTGCCCGAAATAACTGGCCGCAGCTAGACGCAAGTAGGTTACATCGAAACGCAACACAAAAATATTTTTTAATTGGACAACACAAAAATATTTTTTAATTGGAACTTGTTTTCCTGAGGTTACTGCGTTCAACTAAACAAACTTTTTAGCTTTTTTAATTAGTATAGATTTAAAATATATTTACAACATACCTTTTTAATACAGTAGAAGATGAGAATAGAAGCTTAAACGTGAACTCTTCGTTTTTCTGAACAATTGTTTCTTTTGATTCCTTTCTAACTTCATCTATAGTCTTCTCGGAAACCGCAAATTGATTCCAATTGGCTATATTTTGTAGCAAACGAAGAGCTTCTTCATCTTTACCGTTTGTGAGGAGCCAGCGAATGCTTTCTTCCAGTAGGAAAGTATATAGGAGGAAAAAAGGAGCTGGGAAATAAATGATAAGTAAAAAGTGCCTCCAATAAGGAACATTCCAAACTATGAAGTCTAATATCAGTTCTCCAATGGCCACGGATATTCCCACTGCTGCGGCGCCTATAATTCTCTTGTCGCTCCCAATTAGCTCTACAACTGATAAATGAAAATGTTGCAAGTAAAACTCCTTCTAAAATGTTTTAAGAATAAAATATAATACACTTTTACTATACTTTTATCTGAAACAATCAAGTGTCGAGATACTTCATTCTCCGCTTTCGACCCGAGTTCAAGACAAGACAATTATTTTTATATTGTATTGGAAATAAAAATTATGAAGTGAATTGTAAATTTGAATTTTACGTATAATTCGTCGTCGTATAATTTATATTTACAGATGTAATAGGATAGTTTAATTTTTTTTCACTCAGCCTAAAGCTATAACTCTAAGCTAAAAACTAAGAACGGAGTGTTTAAGAATGTCATATCACGAACATAATATCACGTGATGATGAAAAAGTTATTCACAATATAATTTCCTCCTAAAGTAATATGGATATTTTTTCCTTTTAGTAAGTAGGTATCTCTAGATTTTAGACTTGCTTAAATACAAGAGCGAAGACTGCATTTATTATTTAGACTGCATATATCCATTAAGTTGCTTCTGAAACTAGTAGGCACAGACAAACAAAATAAAATAAGGCTAGTCGTAACGCAGGGGCACAAAGTGTGACTGTAAAATCGGATAGTTGTGGGTTCGATCCCCACTCGAGGAAATTAAATATTTATTTACAGTTTTATTTTAATTTCTTCGATCTGGTGTAGGGGCAAAGCGCGGCGTTGATTTCCGCCACTCATCACGTAATGCCTCCAGTACTCGGCGAAAAGTGGGTAACGGAGTGTCTTTACACTAGGTTCACTATATTATATTTCACTATTCAATATGCATGAATGTAGTACTGAAATATTATATTAATTTACTTTTGCTCAAAATATGAAAGATATATATATTCAAACAAATTAAGACTGCCCATACGTACTCAATACAAAACATGTAGTATAAGTCCCAGTCACTAGAAGAGCTTCAATAAATTCGATAGCAAGGTAAATCAAATAACCACTTTGACCTGTCCCAGACAAAGTTTTAAAGGCACCTATTATGAGACTCAGGCAGCTAATAATAATGGCTTTTCGACGTCCCCATCTATAAAAAAAGTCGTGATTGTAAAAATATTTTAATAAATATGAAGCCTAGAGGCCGATTCGATTTCCGCATGAAAGTATAATTTTATTTAATTTATGTTCACTTAAATTTAGATAAATTGTCAGTTTCGATATGCAATGTACCAAAAATTTAGCAGCACGTGGAGTACGGAGTGTTTTATCATTAGTAAGCCATCTCTTTGGGTACGCTTTTGCGTATCTGAAAAGATGGGAAGTTGCCGTATAATCATAACACGGGAAATATGTGTAGGTAACTCACATTTTCCAAAAAAAAATCAAAAAAATCTATATTTATGTTAGAGATAAAAAATATTACAAACTTGTTATTGTAAGCGCAAACTTCAATTTGTCAATAACAATCTTGAAATTGGTACGGAACTCTCGGTGGAGGACATTGAGCTTACAGTTAGACACTTTTCGATGGCCTCACGAGATGATATCGATATCTATGAAACTGACGTCTTTTTCGCGGATCAGAGTAAAGAGGCGGTCTAGTTTTTCTATCTCATAATGTAGATTACGAATATTAAAATTTACGAATATTTACGAATCTTAAAGTATTTATTCCACACTTAGGAAAGAAAATACTTTTATTTAAAAAAAAAAAAAGTTTAAACATGGTTTTTAAATCCACCTCTTTAAACCGTTCTACAAATAACACTTTTTTTTATTTATACATATATTAGAAAACGTATAATAATGAGAATAAAAAAGCCACATAAACGACATAATTCATGTTTCACCTGTCTGAAATAAATCCCATAAGCGGCATAGACATCAAGACGCCTACATTGTGTATTGTTCCGATAAGTGTACGTTTCCACTCCTGACACGCAAGATCAAACTGAAATTATAGTAAATATCAGTTTTAAACAAAGTTTGGTTTTAATATTACAAAAAATATTTATGGTTTATCTTGTATACATTCTAAGCACAGGAGATAACTATGATATAGCTTAGGTAGGGCTCCATAAATAAATTATCGAACAGAAAAGGATTTTTTCAATTGTAACCAGTACGTTCTCCGTTCTCCGTTCTCTCTGATTACCCCGCAAGGGATAAAGCGTGAAGCTAAGTTAAGTAACCAGTACTTCACAAGATCAACATATGTAACCAAATAATATCTTCGGCTTTATAATATTAAGTATAGACATAAATATAGATTTTATGTACCTCTGTAACAACTGACTGGTTGGACTCATAAATCCATTCATCACATTTTTCGATACGTTCGAAGTCATCTGAATTGCATGTATAGTTATTATTGTACACTGGTTTGGTACACCGATGATCTGTCACATTCGATGGCCACCACTCCGGTAGAGATGACGTAGCATTGTACCGTTCACATTGCGGTATTGTGCATCTAAAAAATATGAATAGAAAGAAATATTTTTTATAAGTCTATCTATATCTATTATGGAAGTACGTAGTCTTAGCAGATACCCCCAGACTGTATTCTAAATAACAACTATATACGATGAATGACTGACTGACAGACAAAGTACAGCAGAAATAAAACAGCGTAGTCACCAACACAATTTGGTACATTTGTTCCTTAATAAATACACTATTAATAGCAATGAAAAAGTAATGATTATGTCAATAAATTCCATAGTTTATTAATTATTGAAAAAACACTTCGAAGTTAGGCCCATATAGTACAAAAAAATATAACGCAAATATGGAACTAGTTAAGTTTAATGCCATATAATATTAAAAACTCCTTTTATTATTTAGTCGTAATCGTAATTAGTACCCTATCAATACCCTATTAGTAACCATCAAAACAAATCTGAAATAATCGTTATTTTAATATTGTGTTTCTCTTCTATGAATAAAATACCAGGTAAATTGAAAGTAATATAATCAGATTCACGCTGTACCCCGTAGGCAGAGGGAACCTAGGACGCCGAATTTTTGGGGACATTGCGTGTTGAGTAGCATAACTCAATGCCGCGCTTTTGCCTCGACGCCAGAGCGAAGAAAATGGAAATTTAAGTTTAAGTAAATATTTCATCTCCTCGAGTGGAGATCGAACCCACAACCAGTTGGTTTTACAGTCACACTTTGTGCTCCTGCGCCACGACTGGCCATAGAAAGTAATGTTTTAATAATTAATACAAAATGTAACAATCATCTTAAATTAGAGATTCTAAATAACAACTATATACTTCTGCATCGTCATTCGCTCTACATCCAGCTTTTCCATTTATTACGAACATTAACTTTTTTAAAATCATCCTTGTATGTACATTGGTGGATCACTAATACAGATAAATGGTGTACCAGTTTTTTTTTATGTAAAAGACAAAGCAAACGAACATAATATCGGTCACATGGTAAGTGATCACCACCGACCACGATCCCGTGCAACAGCAGAGCAGCTATAAGTCTTTAAGGTGGAAATAGACGCGCTATTTGAAGGTCGTATCGATCTGGAAACACTGCCACAGATAGCCCATTCCACAGTTGCGTGGCACGTGGAAGGAAGTTTCTACGAAACCGCACAGTAGTAGCGTGCCACGTATCCAGATGGTGTGCATGATATTTGAGTTTGTTAGATACTATGCGGTTAGAAAATTTAGCGGCAGGTAACAGTTCTCCAGAACATTCCCCATGATAAATGCAGTAGAGAACGCACAGCGAGGAGACGTCTCTACGCAANATATATATATACTGGTGCAATATTGCCTATATTGCGCTAGTTTGTGTATAGACCAATGGGACGCAATGCGGAATATGGAGTTGATGAAGTTCATGATATCATAATATCATAAGCTCACTAACAGCATCACTTACAGTTTTATGACTGTTGTATTTGCTGCTTGGTTCATCTTTTATGAAACTTTCAGTTTTTTTCTCTGCATGTTCATTTCGAATCATCTTAATAAAAAATGTTTTCCACAGCCTTATTTTGTGATCATGTATGGAAAAATGAAATGCGTGGTTTGGATTACGTAGATTCTCATCATTGGTGTACTTACCTGTAGTGTTATCTTTGTACTATTAGACAAAATTATATATATTCTTTGCAATCGTCTATATAGATAGATGCCTTTTATACCTTAATAATCTCTTTGAATCATCGATTGTATCACCGCATTTTAATGTTAATTTTTGGCCACAAAATGATTTCATATTACGTACAAGAGCCATTTTTTTATGTTAAACGGCTACAGCTTTGACCTAGATTTCGTTTAGTTTTTTGGGTATTTAAATCTGCTTTAAGTTCTCTTGATTTTGTTTGAATGTCATCACCTGTAGTAGGTATGGTGCGATTTCTGATAATAAGTGGGATCGTCATCACTGAGGTCCTCGTCGCTTTCTTCTGAATAGTGTGGAGAAATTAGGTAATTATATAGCACTTTTCGAGGTCTAACTGATGGTAAATCGTCGCAAATCGTTGTATTTACACCGATGGCTGGCGATGGCGAAATACACCGATATTTGACTTTAGAAATCCCGACCTGAGGATCGAACTCATTGCAGATCTATGCTAATGTGGATAGTGAAGTAAGATTATCTATAGATTTACTTAGCTGTGGGTATTCTTTTTTCATTTAAAGGTAGTCGAGCTGTATCATGATTATCACAAGAGCCTGTACAAGATAAATTAGCACTAGCAAGTGCTTGAGCCAGACGAATGATGGCGAGTAGTGGATTTCTGAGGAGCAGTCATTATTTACTATTTTCTATTACTTCATCACTTCCCACAATAGCTGCACAATATTGTGATGCATTTTTTAATTACAGGTATCGAACTCAGCATCTTGTTGCTGTGTGAACACAGTTATATTTTTTCAAAATTAGTGGAATCTAATGATAGTTCTTTTTTTCTTTATTAAAAAATATTTTTTCAGTCGCCAAATGTAAATCATTTTCGCTGTTATAAACCGACATAATTATGGGGATTTTGTGGTTTCAGTAGGTTTATTATTCTTTGTACCCGGGATTCCATTTTTCTGCAAAACTATAATAACAATTTAATAAGGCAATAAATTAAAAATTGTGTCTAAAATAATATACCCCTCGCTTAAATACTTAAAAAGTGACTATTCTGCATCGATGCAACCATAAAACATATTATATACCCTTAGCATTTAAAATCATAGTTTCCAAAAATTTCGACTTAGGCCCTTATATTACTGAGGATGCGATATATCTAAATGGGGTCAAAGTTGACAACAAAAAGCCCGATATATCATTTTCATTTATCTATCCTAAAATAATCGAAGAATATATATAATAATAATAAAAAATATAATAATAGTTTTCTATTATATAAAACTGTTTTTTCTATAAAACTGTTCATTTTGTTACTATTAACAAAATGTGGGCATTTATCATACGTTATCATACATTATTATCAAGGCAATATTTATTATTATTACGTCTGAACCAAACATTATTAGACCGGATAAGATATCTCTTAGCTCTATAATACTTACAACTAAGTAGATAAAATAAGTCCAAGTTCACGTGCCGGTACAATGACAAAAATTATGCTAGCTAGTATATATAGGTGCTTTGTAATGTTACCTTAATTATATTAACGACTAGCGACCTGCTTGCGGCTTCGCCCGCTTGTATTAAAAATTAAAATAGAATTAATTTTGTACTACAAATTTATTTTCTCACCTGAAATACTTTCGCGTTCTAATGACATTATAAGTTTGAGCCTATAAAGTAAATCAATAAAACACTTATTTTGTAGTAATATTTTAGGTGCAAGCAATGCTTTATATTGACATTGCTTTTTTTATTTATGAATCGATTTAAATAAAACTAACACTAAATATTAGGAAAAACTTGACAAAATAGTATTTTTTTAAATCTTGTTTTTTCTTTGATTACGTGATTACTGATGTTAACAATTTGTTTATAATTATTTCTAGCTGAATAGCTGGCAGGTTAGAGAGTGTATTATTATTTAGTTCTTTATATATCTTGACATATATATATATATATATAGNTTATTTATAAATATTTATAAAGATGTCTGACTTTAGTGATATTTTTTTATCTATGTCTTCATCGAGTACAGACAGTTTCCACAGTACAACAACTCCTTCCCTTAGTGTCGCCATTGATTCTTGTTTCTCAGATTCTCTGAAAAACTTTAATATTCTTCATATCAACGCTCAAAGTATTCCGGCTCATTATCCTGATATGCTTGCGTCATTTGAATCTCGTAACATACATGCTATCCTAGTGTCTGAAACCTGGTTAAAGCCCTGTTTGCCAAACACGTCCTATTCCTTACCTGGCTTTTGTCTGATTCGCAATGCTCGAGTTGGTAGAGGTGGAGGTGATGTTGCAATTTACCTACGTTCACATATTTCCTTCTCAATAATTGTCTGTCGACTCAACCCCCGCTACCCGATACCGCTGAACATTTGCTTATCGAGGTTATTCTTTCTAATACTAAAATCCTTTTAGGTGTATTTAACAGTCGCTCTCTTTCATTGAATTATTTTCCCTCCTTTGAAAAACTTTTAGAAAACCTTATTCCTAATTTTAGTCACTCCATAATAATGAGTGATTTTAATACGTGTATATTAAAAGGCGACCATCGCACTCAAAAATTGCTGAATATTATAAACTCCTGTAATATGCATATACTGCCTCTAGCTGCTACTCACTATTTTCCTGGCTCCAATCCTTCCCTTCTCGACTTCATCATGGTCTCTTCCCCTAATTTCATCTCAAAGCATGGCCAATGTCCAGCTGATTTGTTTTCGTATCATGATTTACTTTATCTCTCTTACAAAATTCGTCCTCCTAAAGCAAAGTGCGGCTACGCCCGCTGGAAATATACGAATATTTCTTTAAGTGCATTTAAAAAATACCGACCAAGCGCGAGTCGGAGTCGCCCACATAGATTTCTGTACCAATTTCAGGATTGTGATCGGGAAATACCTTAAAGGGTTGATAATGCTGCGAATAAAGTTAAGAAATTTAAGTTTGCGGGCATATACACTTATTTAGTATGAAATGAACAACAAATATAAACCTAATATATGTTTATTTTTTGAATTTTTCCTTTATTTGTATTTAAAATCTTACTTCGTCCTAAATTTTATAATTGTAGGTCGGGAACGGGAAGTACACTATAGATTTTGATTACGCGGTGAATTTCATACAACATGAAGCAAAGAGATACGTAAACGCTCACATCGCTTGACTGCGTTTTATTAGGAGCTTAATTTCTGTGCTAAAAGGAACTGTATACCTGAACATCTTATATTAGTTTCAGATTGATACATCAACGCAATCTCAAGTAAAATGGTCTTGAAGACGGACAGATGGACAACAATGTAACTATAAGAAGATCGTTGTTTTTTTATTTTGACGTACAAAATCCTAAAAATAGATTCAAATGGAAGCATTAAATAAATCGTAATTTATATATTTTGGAAATTGATTTAATTATTATTATTATTTTTTCATTTATTTATGTACCACACAAGAAAGAAAGTACAGAAATCATATAACAATAGAAAGAATGTGTACAAAAGATAACTTATCTCTAATAGAGATCTCTACCAGAAACCCTAGAATGTAGGAGATGTTAAAAGAAATGATTCGGGTGCGGTATTTAGATATTACGGTAATAATAATAAACCTACATACAAATATACTTAATATAAATAAAACGAATACACATATTTTGAAGTCAGTCAAGTTTATCGAGAATCTCCTCATTAACATCCGGATAACAAACATCAGCGTAATCTAGCAGTGGCAGAAGTAGACCTTGAGCAAAAGTGGTTTTAGTGCGAATTGGTAAAAATTTTTGAAGGCGTTTAAGAGAGTGCAGAGAATAATGTATGCGTTTACTGATTACGTTAATGTTCGCAGACCACGATAAATGTTTATCAATTGTAAGACCCAAATTTCTTGCTGAATAGGATATTCTCGGGAACTGTATTATTGTCTCGTTTAATTTTATGCAAGGCAAGGAATTAAAATCTACTTTGGCACGTAATTGTCTACTTCCAATTAATAGAGCTTGAGATTTGGAGGGGTTAATAAGAAGGCCAAACAAAGTCACCCACTCACTGATATGAGCGAGATCAGAGTTTATGTTAAGAATTGCAGTATTCAGGTCTTCAAGAGTGGCGTGTCTATATAGCTGCAAATCAGTCAGCGTAAAGATGATATTGACAAGATAGGATTTTAGTAATTTCATTTATAAAAATAGAAAAGAGCAGAGGAGAGAGTACGCCGTCTTGGGGAACACCAGTTTCTAAATCAGCCCAGTCAGCCCCGGTGTAGATTCTTTGCTTGTGACCCCGAAGATAAGAACGAAACCATTCAGTGGCAGCAGGAGAGATGTTAAGTGTGGAAAGGACACCGAGTAACACATCAAAATCCACAGAGTTAAACGCGTTACTAAAGTCGAGTAAAATAAGAATAGTTAATTTTTTATTATCCATCGCGAAACGAATATCGTCAATCACCGATGGACGGAAACCGGACTGGAAAGTATTTAAAAGATCATTTTGAATTAGATAGTTGGAAAGCTGTTGAAATGCGGATTTCTCAAGGAACTTCGAAAGGACAGGAAGGATGGAAATAGGACGAAAATGTGAAAAATGAATAGGATTAGATTGTTTAGGTAACGGGAGGACATGTTCACTTTTCCAGGCAGTAGGGAAAGATTTTGAATCGAATGAAAAGTTTAGAATGTGAGTAATGATAGGAGTTACAAGATCTAACACTAGCAGCAATATGTCACGACTCAAGTTATCACTTCCAACCGCCTTTCCTAACTTCTGCTACTGTCACTTCATGGAAAGCATAAGGATCAAAGTTAGGCTGGGTGGCCTGACCCAGTTTTTGAAGACATAGAATTATCGTATTTAATAAAAAAAAAAGAAGTTATTTTTTATCTGTCTTGGTAAACCGTAACTGCGTGCACACTGCAAACGTACATTTTTCACACACATTTTCATTTTCACATATCCGATTCCACCAAAAGTACGGGTTATAAAAGATTAAATAATGCTCCACAAATCTCGATCTACAATTGAAAAACTGTAAGCACTACGTGGCTGCTTGAGAAGGTATCAATTTACATTCGAAAATTTTCTAAATCTTGGTACTATTTTATAATCGTACAATGTGCAGAATTTTCTGTCATTGAAAACTAAAGATTTAGCCAAATCAACAGTTGTATAAAAGTATTAGGAAGTAGCAATTTTGTCGAACAACATACTTTAAATTGATATAATTTTTTTATTGTATTAAAATAGGCTTTATGTTGCACGATAACCACCTCTTTCTTTCAGTGTTAGTCCCATAATAATCGGTTTAGCTGGTCCGGAGGTTATCCCGGATAAACAGAGAGACAGACAGAAAGAAATGTTAAAATTATTTAATTGTGTTTTGGTATCGTGTAAATACTATATACGCTTGAAAAAATACAATTATGTTGATATGAAAGACAGACTGTTTAATTTTTTTTTTTATATATATTTTTTTCAGTTTTACGTTATATCTAATATCCCGCATATAGCAGAGGATGCAGAGGGAACGTAGTGTTAAGACACTGTTTTTCCCACTTGCTGTGTAATTTTTGCCACATTGCGTATTGAGTTGCGGAACTCAAAGAAAACTTCGTATCCCGCAAATATTGTTAAGACACTTCGTACCTCACTTTCCGCCGAATTTTGGAGGCATTATGTGTTGGCGGAACTCAACGCCGCACTTTGTCTGGACACTGGAGCAAAGAAATGGACATATTAATTTAAATAAATATTTTTTTTTCCGAGTGGGGATCGTACCCACAACGAGTCACGTTTACAGTCACACTTTTGTGCCCCTGCGCTACGACTGGCCTATAGGTTTTTTTTTCAGCTTCACAGGATACAGCATTCTGCTTGTAATTCACTAGGATCACTCTACCTACCCTGCTATGCGTAATGAAGTGTGAAGCCACTATATCATAAAATCTTTATACCTGTAGTTGACCGAAGCGGCTGCAAACACAAAATTGGTGTTGCTAGTGGCAGTGCAGACCACCGGTACCAGAGCTAATAAACACTGCCATATCTGATACCACCCAAACCCACTCACTAAGTCCGAAAGACTCTCTTCAAATGAAACTTTTACAACGTCCTCTATTTTCTTCATTTCAAAGGGCATTTTCAATATAAAAATAAAATTATGGCCTTTACTTAAGAAGAATTTTGTAACGAATGTCTTCTATACATAATTTATAGGTTTTTTAAAGTATATGGGAAATACATATGTGATGTTACTAGCATTGTATTGTTATACAATAGTCAACCATATAACAACCCATGATTATTTATTATTACAGTAAACAATGCTTAGATATATTGTTCATGGATTTTTTGCATATTTTTTTAGTCTTTATTTCGCTCTTCGTATCTTTTATGGCGTTTAGTATCTACCGTAATTTGCAAGGTAAAAAAATGTCATAATTTCAAATAATTATGTTTTTCTTTCTCCCTCCCCTTATTACACGAAGTAGAAGTAGTACGATACACGAAATGTTTTCGGGGTAGGATGAAAGGGCAAAATACCAAACGATACAGTCTCAATATATGTACCTCTTTCATCTCATCTACTGTCATAAACTTCTTTATACGTGTTCTCCGGGAGGTCCTTATGCTTTTTACATAATCTATCTCTTTTTGTCCACAAAAAAATATTATTTTTTGTAATTTATATAGAAACAGGAAATCAAGAAGATTATTCTCATTAAGGATAATTAAGAATCTTAGGTGAAGTCAAACCATATAATTTATTACAAATTTTAAGACAATGAACGATAAACGTCGAATGTTTAAATGACAAAAATATAATTTGTTTTTGTAATTTCTAAGCCGTAAGTAATTTTTTTATAAAAATCTTCTTGGGTTTTCATTTTTTTGAAATTGTACAAGTTATTGATTCCATTCAATTGATCAATGCTTTGTTTGCGTGGACTTTAAAACGTAAAATGAAATTTTTTTTTTTCTCCTTTAATGTAAGAATTTCGAGAAATCTTTTCTTAGTGTCCCTATACACTCCCAAAACTACCTTAATTTTAAATTTCAACTTTCTGAGTGCAGTAGTTTAGTCTGTGCATTGCCTGTCAGTAATCGAAAAATATTATATACATGGATCGTCTCAAAACTTGTAATATGAGCACAACTGGCTAGTCCCTTTGATTGTCCCATAAGGCACAATTTATTATTTTGTATATTCAAGTTTTTATTGTGAAAATAAATTAATATATTTATACAGAAGATTCAAGCTAAGTGTTGAAACTCAACTCAATAGCTTTGCCTACCGAGACGGTGATGTGAAAATTATTTAAAAGATTATTACTCTGAGTGGAAATTAAACAAACAAACAGATGTTGTCTGTCCTAACTGCGCCACGATTGTTTCTTAATATGGTATTCGTGATTGCTATACCGTTTAATAGTTCTGTTAACATCTTTTTGTTAATATAAATCCCTAAATTTCTGGTATACGTATTGTAATCAACGTAAACTAAAACATTAATCTTATCCTTTAAAGTAATACTTAAGTATTGAGTTTTAATAATTCTAAATGTCAAATTTATACTGTATTAAATATAGAGATGCTTTAGAGGATGTATCTCCTTAACTTGTAATTTCTATCTTATCTCATTTTATATCGTTACTAGTAAAGGTTCCTAAAAACAAGAGAAGTTGGCGAAATTCAACGTAGCACTTTGTGAGTACTGATAGAATTTTTTATAACATATTTAAAACAAAATTAAAAACATTACATATATAAAAAAATTACTATACTTTCAATTTGTTTAGCATACATAGTGTATATGAATGAACAGTGTAACTAAAGCCTATGTCTTCTAACAAATAGTAATTGATAAAATTGCCAGGTTTATTATGTGCGATGATATGAAATGAAGTTTTGGATTTAATGATGTTGTAACATACGTCTTATCAACATTATTTACAAAATATATATTTTTTTATTTACGCTGGATGCTGCACATACTGTACAGCACAGTAGACAGAGAATCTACTGTTTCTACACTTCATTCCTAACACACTAAATATTTGTCTTATTACTAGAGGAAGAAAATGAAAATAATTATTTAATTTCTCCTAGTGGCAATCAAACATACAACCGTCACGTTGTCTGAAATCTGAATGAATGAAATAGTTTGATTATCTGAAAAAGTGGGTGATACGTAGGAACAGAGTCTCTTAAACATACTAATTTCCCACTGCTTATTCTGCTATATGGAAGATACTATGGAAAGTTTAGAAAAGACGATAATAATATTGCAAATATTATTTTTCTAGAGACTAGAATCCACGATTATACCAACCAAATTATTATTCGGTACCCAGAATCTCTGGTACACCAATATATTAGAAGAAAGGTGATTAACATCACCAATTATAATAATATATTTTTTAAGTAATTAAAATTCCAATCTGATTGCTACTCAGACGATTTGAAATGTGATTGGATTATCCTGGTTGTGGCAGACAATTTATCGGTAAAAATTATTGATATTAAATTTATAATTGATAAAGGAGTTGATGATAAATAAAATGTTTTGTTACAGAATTCACTTAAATCAGGATCGTGACTGCACATAGCGGTGTCTGCAATAAAAATTGAAAAATTAATAAAAAATGGCTGAAGATGGTGGAAATCGAGAGTCCTCTTCTAGGAAAGAGAGTATTGACATTGAAAAGAAGGAGACCGTGGTTAAGAAACCACTGGACCTCGACGATGTGCTGGTCAACGAATTAGGGCAGTTTGGATGGTTTCAGATGAGGAACATACTTCTGGTTGCAATACCAATCATCATGTCCGCTTTTATGAGTGAATATATTTTCTCCGCTGCTGCAGTGCCACACAGGTAAAATAAATATATTTATTATACATATTTTTTTTAGCATTTCAACCAAATTAACAATTGTTATATTTTAAACTAGACAATATTATAATTCTATTATTCATATAGAACTGATCAACATATTAATTACCATATCGATGCCATTTTTACGTAGTAGAGCAGAGTCTGACTATATATGCGTTAGTTATATGTTTGAATCTCACGAGAATATTCAAAGAAATTAAAAAAAATAATAATTTCTTGTGTAGTGAGATAAAGACGCTGTTAGATTATGCCACTTAATGTACGATGTCTCTAAAATGGTTAAAAATAGTGTCGTGGCATTAAGTCAGGCGCTTGTCGTCGTTTTATCTGGCTGGTCATCTTTTTACCTAATTAAAGGACGTCCTAAAATACGCTTGCTGAGGTCATAAGTTTTACGACAAATGTGACCAGCCCACTACACACACATAAATTAGACAAAATTTGTCATAATTCTTAAGTAAATACTTATTTCTTACGTATTTTAAATTTATGTAATCTGGTAATCAAAATAATTAATCTTTCTTTAAAGATAATTTATACTTATATTATCAACGGAGTATAATTGATTAAGACTTAATTTTATTTTGTCTTGGTGTTTAAAGACAAATATTAAATATTTAACAAGCATAAAGCTGGCTGTCTAGTCTAAACCAAAGAACATATTCCTTTTATTTTCTCTTCGGAACGATCATTTAAGGACAGCGACTGTCTGTAAACGCGATGATAATGGGTTCGATCTTTACTCAAGGTTATATGTATATTATGTTCACTTATGTGCTCTGATAAGACGAAATGTGGCGTTGAGTTTCGGCACTCAATTTCTCGAATTCAGGCGAAAATTGGAAAATAGAATAGATACTAATTAACTACCGTTCTAAATTTGAGATATAGCAGGAAGTAAGGAAAATATATTTTATAACCATCGTGTGTTAGATCAAAATGTTTCTACAACTAACGAGAACATACCCAAAGATACGTAAATATGTAAGCTTATTATGTTTTCTACATCAGTTAGCCACCCACCCAACTCTTTAGGAAACCCTAAAGAGGTGGGTTCAAATCTCTTTTTTTTAAGTATTGTTCTTTCCTAAAGTTATTTCCATTAATAAAGTGTTATTCCACATAATAAGTTAGAAATGTTAAAAATATTAGACTAATTCTGTTTGTAGATGCCGAATTCCGGAATGTGGAGAAGACAGTAAGCTGAATGACATCGAGCCTGATTGGTTATTAAGTGCAATTCCAGAGACCAGCTCAGGTTTCTCCAGCTGTCAACGGTATGCGTCTGCCAACACTGGGGTCAATGGTACCTTAGATTACTGCCCGGCTAATTTATTCGATCAATCGCAATTAGTTAATTGTGAGGATTTCGTTTATGCTAGAGATAACTCTGTTGTGTACGAAGTAAGTTTTATTTATTTTTATATACTAAAATATAGAAATACCGACAATATTATAGCCATGATAGAATATGAGGCTGTTGTGGCACAGCGGCACAGTGGCTGATTGTAAACGCAACAGTTGTTGATTCGATTACCATTCGGAGGATTGAACTATTTTCAATTCCTCACTCTAGTAACAAAAAACGCGATGTTGAGTTCCGCCACTCAACACAATACAACACAATATCTCGAAAATTGTGCGGTGCATGATGATGCAAAGGAGTGTCTTAACACTGGGTTTCCTCGGCCTAACATGTTAAATAAAATACTAAGACACGTGCAAAAATATAAACGTAGCGCTATGGGCCGCCATCCACGCTTTTTGTCCAAGTGCTGGTATACAATAAAGCCAACGATTTTAAGGAGCCACGTCGAATTTTTGTTACGCTTGTTGCAACTTATTTTTTAGTGCACGAGTGACTCTATCTTTAACCTTTCTGTAAAAAAGGAGGTTATCAATTCGACTGTTTTTTTTATATTTGTTACCTCAAAACTTTTGACTGGGTGAACCGATTTTAATTTTGAAGTCGGTGCCAAGTAAAACAAACAGGCTTAGTAATTCGATATTGTAGTAAGGTTGTTGTACCATTAGCTTGACACCGACTTAAAAATAATTAAAAAAATATTTAATTAATTTTATTTTATTTTTTTTATTTATTTACAAAATTAAATTACGTTTTACTTTAAGTAAAATTATTTTTGTTGTTGTTTGAAATCGGTTTTTATTGTTAATATTTTTTTTAGTTTTTTATTTTTATTTTTGTATTTTTATTGTGTGAATAGCCGTTTAAAAATAGTTAAAATACATTACAATTCAGATTAAAAGACATATTTGTAAGATAGTATTCAACAATAATAATAAAAAGATTTTGGAGAATTTATGAATGTAAAAATATTATATAATAATATTCGATACTACAACACCTAAATGCATTTAATAATGTCATCAACTGCGTTAGTTATTTGATTCAAAAGATAATTTGTTATTAATTGATGTTATTAATTGATATAATTAATCTATTATGATAGATATTTTTTTTTGTATTGAGGTATGAATAAGAAAAAAATTATAATATTATACATTACTTGTTAGCCATTTTTGGAGTGTTAAACTATACTTCTTATTTTAAAAAGTTCAAATTTTATATAGAATAAATAATATACTAAAAAGTTTGAAGTATAATATAATTCTTAAAAAATGCACGTTTTTCCCGCACAAGGAACCTAAAGACTGTTTCCCACTGTTCACAAATTTTTCGAGATATTGCTTTGAGTAACGGAAGTCAACGCAGCACTTTGTCTATCAAGTGAAGAAAGGATAATTTAAATAAAAAAAGAATCCCCTGATAGGGATGGTACCCACAACCATCATTTGTTTACACTTCTGCGCCACAACGTTATCAATAGGTAAATATAGTAGTATAAAGTATAATCAAACAATTTATTGCTACTCATTACAATATTTATTATTCTTAAAATTATTATTTTTTCTTGTAGTTCGACTTGGGATGTCAAGAATGGTTGCGAGCGCTGTCAGGTACCCTTAGTAGTGTAGGAACACTGCTAGTTTTGCCCATCACTGGTTTCATCTCCGACAGATTTGGTCGTCGGTGGGCACTCGTCATCAGTGTCTTCAATCTCGCACTTATCGGTCTTATTCGCGCTTTCTCAGTAAACTACACTATGTACCTGATTATGCAAATACTACAAACCACGCTGGGTGCTGGTACCTTCAGTTCAGCTTATATTTTTGGTAATTTTATTTTATTTAATTCAGTAAATACTGGGAAAAGTATTTGTAAATTATCTAAGAAAATAAGAAAATGTTTTGATAAAATGAGGACAATAAAATATGATATGACGACACTGGAACAATACATTTCAACATCATTAAATATGTTTGTATGGTTTTCTGAAGCTTAGAGGTAGAAAATCCAGCACGTTTTTGAAGATAGCAATTTAAAATACTTCAATTATATAAAAAAAAAATAAAATACATATATACAACTTCGATAATTCTCCTAACATTCTTCTTGTCTTTTAGTTAACTTTACTTGTGGAATTCGTTAAAGTTCATAACAATAATAAAATAAATATATAATAATATTTCAGCTGCCGAGCTCGTGGGTCCAAAATACCGTGTAATCACAAGCGCCACGTCATCTTCTATGTTCGCTGTCGGACAAATTATTCTCGGTGGAGTTGCCTGGATAGTCCAACCTTGGCGATATATGATAATGGCCCTGCACATTCCCTGTTTCCTGATCATAAGTTACTACTGGATCTTAACCGAGAGCGTCAGGTGGTTACTCTCTAAAAAGAAATATGATCAAGCTAAAGATGTTCTTGAAACAGTGGCGAGAGTGAACAAAACACACATTAGTGAAAAAAGTTTAGAAGCGTTAATGAATCCACCAGAACCACTTGTATCTTCAGATGTAAGTGACTTTTATTTTTATTTATAGAACCATAAATAATAAGACGTTTTCGTAGCGTAGCCGGAAATCTTCCAACTGTGAGCATGGTGGTTGTGGGTTCAATCTCTACCAGGGGGAATCTGCTCTGGTAGACGAAAGTTAGCGTTAAGTTGACTTTTCCACCACTCATCATACAGTGTCTCAAAAATCTAACAGTGCGTAGTGAACGAAGTCCATTAACATTTGTTTTTCTCTGTCTATCCTGCTGAGTGAAAAGTTTGAAGCTGCACTTCTGCCTCTATTCGCCTAAATTTGAAGTGTGTGTTGAGTGGCGAAACTCAATGTTGCTAATTATCGTTCATAAAATTTCTCCGCTCTGGAGTTCAAGGAGATGAAAATACTTCTTTCTATATAATAAAATAACCTTGTTAACAGTCAGACGTTGTCTCATTGCTCCACGATGACTTGAAATATATATAAAAAATGTCTTAAAATCTATGTTAACATTATAAAACTTATAAATTACAAGATAAAAATGGATAAATATTAATATTGACTGACTTTTCTCCTTTCAGGCTGAAAAACCAGGCTTAGTACGCACTATAATAAACTCCCCCATATTGCTTCGTCGAGTATGTACAACCCCAATCTGGTGGATAACTACCACCTTCGTTTACTACGGGCTCTCTATCAACTCTACAACCCTCTCTGATACGATGTATTTAAATTTCATTTTGATTTGCGCTATTGAAATACCCGGCTACTTCACTGCAGTGCTAATTCTTGATAGAATTGGTAGGAAAGCCACCCTGTCTTCTGGTTTCTTTTTCAGTGCATTATGTAACATTGTCTTCGTGTTCGTCCCCAATGGTGAGTATTTACGTTTATTTTAGCTATACATTTCTATGGTTTTACGTGAGATAGATAAAATATAAGAAATATTTTGTCATTTCATTACGTCATTAGAGATATTTATATCGTTTATGCCGAAACGGAAAACCTATGCCTGCCTTACTAGAAAGATATGTTTTAAATTCATAAATATTGAACCAACCAAGAATAACGCCTACATTTATTTTATGCAATGTGATATATTCCAACTGTAGAACATTCTCAGCTTTAGTCAGTAGAATGTTTGTTATAAAACAAACAATATACATATGTAATACGAAACACAAAGTAAAATGATTATTTTCAGTCATTGCTGTGTGTACAGTGCACTACTTTAATTAAGATTTTTTTAACATCACGGTGTTTCCTGCATACAGAAGGGTTGACAGAGGGAACCTGGGAACCTAGAGTTAAGACACTTCTGTTCCTCAGTTTCCGTCGAATTCCCGATGCATTGCACGTTGACTGGCGGAACTCACCGTCGCGCTTTACCGGATACCGTTACCAGAGTCATTTCCCCAAGTCTGAATTGAACAAACAAACGTTGCGATGACGGTCGCAAACCCACTTCGCTTGTACCCATACGCCACGAATAATTCTTATATAATTAACAATCTATTTTTTATAATATAAAATAAAGATATCTTCTGTTTCAGATTTAACTGTTTTGCGACTGATAATCTTTTTGTTTGGTAAATTTGGAATTTCCATTGTGATGACATCCCTGTACTTATTCACATCAGAATTATATCCAACAGAATACCGCCATAGTCTCCTCGCGTTCTCGTCTATGGTCGGTCGTATTGGATCTATCACAGCTCCTCTTACACCGGTCCTTGTAAGTACATCTCTTTATTAGCAGATCTAAACTAATTTTATAAATCTGAAGAGTTGTGTTTGGACATGGATAGTCCATTATTTGACATTAGAATTTGTCATGTGTCATGTACAACTATTAGTTTGTTCTATTTCACAATGAAAAATATTTCTTCCAAAATTTCGCTGTCTTGAAAAATTTCGCTGTTTTGACGTAAAACTAAATCGTTTTAACATATTTCAGGGTGACTACTGGCACGGTATCCCATCAATGATGTTTGGTACTATGGGCATAATTTCTGGCCTGCTTGTACTGACACAACCTGAAACACTTGGCACTGCTATGCCTGATACTCTTGCTGAAGCTGAAGCACTTGGAAAAAAGAGTTCTAAGCTTGACCAGTCTAGCTGATAATTTACCTGAATTTATTTTAAGATATTTATTATTATTAAGCTCTTATTATAATCTCATTTGTTTCTTCCATATATTTAATGATATTATACATTAATATTAAATAGATATCGCAATTAATGACAAAATAAATGCATAATAAGATAAAAATCTGTTACGATATCTGTAGCTTTATTTTTATAAAAAGTTTGTGTTAATTAATATATCTCATCTAAATACCGTTACGACACACCTTCGAAACAGTTATACATTTGTAGTAAAATTTTCAGCTGTTATATTATTGATATATGGTCATAAAGATTGAAAAACATATTGCACAAATAAATCTCATTAAAAAATGATTTCAAAATGAAACGAGGTTATTTTATTCATTTTGCATATAATTAGGTTATATAATTGACAATTAAAAACCTGTCCAAAAAGCTCTAAAAATAAACGTTTGTTTATTTTTCTTAACTAATAGAAGAAGAGCTAATAGAGAGCTGAACATATTTTATAAGAAGCTTTGCTAAGAATGCTCTCGATGAAATCATCTCAGAATCAATCAGAAAAGTAATTCAATTCGTTCTTTAAAATAAACTTAATAAAATAATTCCAGGATTAATTACCATTCGCATAATTTTGAAAGTAAATCAAAATAAATCAGCTTCACGCTGTATCTCGCACACAGCAGGGTAGGCAGAGGGAACCTAGAGTTAAGACATTCCGTTCCCCACTTTCCGTTGGATTCTAGAGGCATTGCGTGCTGGGTGGCGGAACTTAACCGCGCGCGTTGCCTCGACACCAGAGCAAAGAAATAGAAATATAAATTTAAATAAATATTTCATTTCCTCGAGTGAGGATCGAACCCACAATCAGTCGCGTTTACAATTTCATTTTGTGCCTCTGCAACACGACCAGCCTCAATTAATTTTGGAAGTAACAAAATCAATAATGATATAGTAATGATAATGATCCCTGCGAAGAAATACTAATTTGTTTCTGTCTGAAGTAAACATTTTTCTGTATTAATACGAATGCTTAGAATTTATAGTAAAATTTAGCCATATTTCATCGAATATTTTATAGAAATCATGGCCATACATTTTTGAAGACGAAGCATTTGAGATTTTGATTTGTTATGTTAATTTGAATAAAAATGTCAGTCTATTTAAAAGATATATAATATATATTATAATAATGATACATATTGACTAAATATAATAAAGGTTGCGTTCATAATGGCTAGAATTGTCCCCATTATAGTTTAATAGATGTTTAAGTATATTTAACAGTCGAGAAATTAAAAGGAATGAAAGTGCCCTTTCAAGAAAAGAGAACAAGAAGATTCAAGAAGTCTGTGTGTTTGTCTGAGACGAGATTCTGGAGAGCTTATATAATTATAAGCATTATGTGATAAGTGAACACCATCGCGTTAAATAATAATAAAAAAGTAAAATAAACGGTAGTACATGAGTATTTGTTTAAGTAAGAACACAATGTTATGATAATAAGAGATTATAATATATGAATAGAATAGGATGAGGTGCTAAACGACAACATCTTTTATCATAATCGCTACCCTTAAATCTGTCACATGTCAAGCATACAAAGTAATGCTGAAGATAATGGTCTCAATTGAAGCCTAGATATTAATAATAATATCTATACATACAAGATTAACGGTCATGTATACATATATACATATGTATACATGAAATCATAACATGACCATAATATAATTACGATATGATATAATAGCTATCACTTTCTGGTTAGTATGTGCAAAAATTGTAAACTAATGGTAAAGTTAAAAGTTGAAGTATTATAAGTATTTTTTTAATAATATGAAACAGTTACAGTTAGTTTTACTGGCTCATCACTAACACAATTTATATTTATCTGAAGACACGTGTTATTATTTATCACTATTTTAAAGTCGTGATAAATAAGATAAGCGCCTATAAACGCTTTGAAGAGATGCGTTGCTCCATCTGTGTTAGATGGTGTATCTTGCAATAAATATATAATTATGTAATAAATATTTATATCTAGTAATTTTTTATATCTTAATTTAATGGCTGAAACTGGCAAACCAGCCATGGAGGCTACGCTTCCTGTAACTCTCGACGATGTGCTAGCCAATGAAATTGGTCAATTTGGTTGGTACCAGTTAAGAAACATTGTCCTGTTAGCACTACCAATAATGGCGTCTACTTTTAAAACAGATTATATCTTCACGACTGCAAGAATACCGCACAGGTAAGGCAAATAAAAAAAAATATATAAATGTAGTAGTTACTAGTGTATAGCATGGGTTAATTAGTGGTCATTCCGGATTTTTATATTTGATTATGTTCCTTATTTAAAAGCATCTGTTTACCTATCCTTAATAATAAAATATTTGTAACAAATTAAAACGCCGTTTGTTCCCAATGACAACAAAGTTCAAGAAGATATCTAGTTGCGAGTAGTTATGGCGAAGCGATGCTAACTCGACGCATTTACCTAATTTGTCTGACGCGTAACTAGTACGGATAAATTTTAATGAAAATATTAATCCTATTTTTTTTAGCGTCACGCTACGCACAGTAGGGTAGCAGAGGGCTAAGATACTTCATTGCATTGCGTGTTGAGTGGCGGAGAACAACGCCGCGCTTTGCCTCGAAATGAAAATATAAAATATTTCATTTCCTTGAAACGAATCGAATCCACTGTCTATCGCGTTTACAAACACACTTTGCGCCTTGCCTCCTGTATGAATCCTTAATTGAAAATATGAATTCTACGTCTAAGCAGTTGATGAAACTTCATAGATTTTTTGTATAATACATGAGCTTGCAATATGTTACATTATATGTATGTTGCACCCATAAGAGATGTACTGTCGTCTCCACCCAGTATACTTATGACCAACTTACTTCAGAGACCACAATATTGCCAATTGGTATAGTAAGCTATGTAATCTAAGATTTATGACAGTTATAAATTTTTTTTTTTTGATTAATTTATTATAGAGGCTAATTTATTTATTTAGTAAGTAATACATATAACTTCTATGGGCAATATCCATTTAGTCGATCCTGGTCAGATATCAATCTTGTAAGTAACAACAGTTCCTTCCGCTTTACGTAGTTACGTTCACATAGTTAGTTACGTAGTTTTTACGTTTTACGTAGTTTTCCGTCGTTAACATTAATTATAATTTATAATTTTATTATCTTTTCAGATGTCAGATTCCAGAATGTGGTGAAAATAGTAGTCTGTACCAATATAATCCTGATTGGATTTTGAATGCAATACCAGAAGCTAGCTCAGGGTTGTCTAGTTGCCAAAGATATCTACCGCTTACTGTTACCAGTAACGAAACTGACCATTGCCCTGCGTCGATGTTCAATCAATCTCAGATAATTAATTGTGAAAGTTACGTGTATGCTGCAAATAACACAATAGTATATGATGTATGTATTATTTATTCTTCAATTATTTTCTACACGTATCTCACACTCAGTCTGCTTAATATTAATATATTGAAATTACCAATATAATATTCTAGTAGTTCACACAAGTGAAAATATATCAGTAGGACAAAGAGTCTCTAAATCGTTTTTTTTATTCTTACATAGATTACTGAATTGTACTTCTTGTAACGGAATCTAACAGTATCCTTATACTATTCTTCGTATTTTGACAAAGATTTATACTTTTATTGTGTTCATTTTTTAGTTGCATTCTGTATCCCGTATGTAGCAGTGTAGGTAGGATAGAGAGCCTAGTGTCTCTGCCTCACATTTTGGGCATTGCGACTTGAAATAGAGGAAGTCAATACCACTCTTTGTCTCGATACCAGAGCCAAGAAATAAAAATACTAAATATTTCATTTCCATGTGTGGGAATCGAACCCACAACCTGTCGCGTTTACAGTCACACAGTTTGTGCTCCTGCGCCATGACTGGCCTCTACTTTAAATATATTTATTTATTTTTAGTACAAGATGTTCTTATTTTTATTCAGTTTTATCTAATAATAACTTATAACATTTTATTTTTATTATTTCAGTTCAATCTCGGTTGTCAAGATTGGCTGCGTGTGTTACCAGGATCATTAAGTAGTTTCGGAATGATATTAGGTCTACCCATCACTGGATATATTTCAGACCGTTTCGGTCGACGATTTGCACTTATTTTTAACGTACTTGGTATGGGCGTCGTCGGAGTAATCCGAGCATTTTCTATTAACTACTCAATGTTTATGGCTTTACAGCTGTTACAGATGTGTCTTGGCGCAGGTGTTTATAGTTCAGCTTTCATTATAGGTAAAGTAACGTAAAGCGTGAATACATTATTTGTATAACGCTTCTTAAATAACTATAAGTAAACTTAATATATGTTTTAGCTATTGAACTCATCGGGCCCAAGTATCGAGCGATTACATCAGCTTGTACTTCGTCTATGTTTTCGATTGGCGAAATGGTATTGGGAGGTGCAGCTTGGGCTATTCCGTCTTGGCGCCGGATGTCAATGATACTTTATTTACCTTTTATCTTAATTCTTGTTTATTTTTGGATTTTACCGGATAGCATTAGGTGGTTGTTATCAAAAAAGAAATATACTAGGGCTAAAAAATATCTGCAAATCGCAGCAAAGTTGAATAAGAAACATGTTAGTGAAAAATCATTGGCGGCTTTAACTTCACCTATTGAAATAACTGTGTCACCACAAACGAAAGTAAGTAAATATAATTTATTTATAAGTACTATAAATTACTTTGATGATATAGCTGTATTCTATTTCAATATTATTATGTTTTCTTAAATTATAATACATCAATTAAGGGTTTATCTAATATTGATTGATTCTTATCTATATTGAAATAACGTAGAAACAGTTTTTAATAATTATACTTATTATTTTAAATCTCAGGTGAAGGTACCCAATTTATGCCGCAGCGTGATACAATCATCAGTTTTGCTAAGACGAGTATGTACTACTCCAGTCTGGTGGATCACTGCGATCCTCGTCTTCTATGGTCTTTCTATTAACACGACCAATATTTCTAGTACTTTTTATCTAAATTATATCCTAACTTGCGCTATCGAAATTCCCGGTAGCTTCATAGGAGTTTTATTTGTGGACAGAATTGGAAGAAAAACCACTTTATCCTTGGGATTCTTCTTCAGTTCTTTATGCAACATAAGCTTTGTATTTATTCCTAGTGGTAAGCATTTTTTCTATTGTAGATGTTGATGAACCTTCTTATATCATATTTATTTCATTTTGGCCAAAATAAGAAAATGGCTTTACTTTAGAAAACATACTTAAAAATACTATAATATTTAAAAAATAATTTATGTCACAATATTTTTCATTCCAGCCTACCCTACGATTCGACTTTTAGTGTATATGCTTGGAAAATTCGGTATATCTGCTGTTATGATGATGCTATATCTGTACACGTCCGAACTATACCCTACGGTATATCGTCACAGTCTACTCAATTTCTCTTCTACAGTTGGCCGTATTGGTTCAATAGTCGCACCACTCACACCTGTTCTTGTAAGTATTAATTTTCCGCTAAATTCTAGAGGCATTGCTTGTTGAAAAGGAAAATGAAATAAATAACAGTTTTAATTTCTTCTTCATTCGTCTTTCTGAAAATACTCGTAAAACATTAATATTTAAAACGTTTATATTATTTGCGTCATCGTTTAAGAGTTCTCTTTATATTTTTTTTAAGGTTAAATATTGGCATGGAACACCAAATATGATATTCGGCCTTATGTGCATCATCTCTGGTTTCCTTGCACTTACACAACCTGAAACTTTGGGCGCCAAGCTACCAGATACCCTAGTAGATGCAGAAGCTCTTGGAAAATCGGAATCCAAAATAAAACAAATGAACTGATTATTTTTAGTACAGTTTTGGGAAATTTTGTTGTTGTATTTTTTCGTATAAATAAATTGTAAAATATTTTTATGTGTTTTGATTAATGAAGTCAAAATAATCCGATATTTTTTTAAATTATTATTATTTTAAATCTCAAATAAAAACTAGGCAAAAAGAACTCAGTTTTGTGTCATTCCATTCTCCATGATTCTGTAATCGGAGGTAATAAACTGAATAATAAACTAAAAATGTTATATACTCATACCCTTAATTTTCAGTCCATGTAATGCCTCAAGAAAACAAGGGAAAAATTACATATTAAAATAGAAAATATAACTTCTGCTATAGCATCAGCAGTACACCCAAAGATTCCCTTCTATGAATAGAATTCTTATTCCCATATATCTTCTTTTTATATAAATCTTCTGTCTCTTTGTACAAATTATTAAAAAAATGTATAAGATTTTTGTCATTATTTCACTAATCGATTTGAAGCTTGTTGATATTTAAAACTATGTATTGCTAAACATCCAAATACGCTGTTGCACCAAAAGAGCCGATTTATACATACATAATACGGGCACTTTAGCGACTAGTAATTCTTGTTATCAAAGAGTGATTGTAAAAAAATTGCTATTTTTTAAAACAAAATAATAACTGCAATCAAAAATTAAGTAAAATATAATTGAAGTTAATATAAAGTAATACGTATTGAGATTTAGTTAAACAAAAATATATATTATATAAGTGTTTTATAATTTTGAACTTACTACACCACTTCCACTAACTTAATATTAAATTAGACACTAAGTCTGTTTGTTTTACTTCGCACCAATTTCAAAATTATAAAATACTTATGTAGTAGTGAATAGTAGTAATTGTCTCTTTGACATAACCTCATCTTATGTGACAATTTCAATCTTAATTAGGTACTTTTTTATACGAACTGAACATTTCGGCATATTGAACAGTATGAAGTAAGCCCAACAAAAGTTAACTGCTATATATCGTTGAGGAATCCCTTCGACTATCTATGGTCGTTATCATTAAGAATGTAATGGTACTTATAATCCATATGGGTATAAAGTTCTCATCAATATATAATAAAAGAATTAAATCCAAAACTCAAGGGTCTCATTAGCTACTAAGCAGTCGAGGAATACTTTAAGTGTCCCTCGTCTTGATTATCAGACTCTTAATGACAGTCAAAACCCATCTAAGCCGGATCATAACGAAGTTACAATAAGTGACGAAGTTACGATAAGTGATTTGTGGTAATGTTCATTTACTCGGAGAATTTTTGAAAAATTATGTGACTTTGTGAAAGATCCCACAATCAGAACCTAACCAATTTTACATCAAACTACCCTTGAACTACATAAATCAAATCAAATCAGCTTCACGCTGTATCCCGCACACAGCAGGGTAGGCAGTGTTAAGACACTTCGTTCCCCACTTTCTGCCAAATTCTGGAGGCATTGCGTGTTGAGTGGCAGAACTCAACGCCGCGCTTAGCCTCGACACCAGAGCGAAGAAATGGAAATATAAATTTAAGTAAATATTTCATCTCCTCGAGTGGGGATCGAACCCACAACCAGTCG
>JAAIXJ010000190.1:39915-111201 GCA_013403705.1 Heliconius hermathena
TGCTTCCTAAATTTAGTCATTTGCGTATTGATTGTGCGTTGTAACTTTTGTAGCTCTAATTGTGACCAACTTATAATACCAAATGAATAGGTAAGTATTGGGACTACGAAGGTATTTATGGCTTTAATTGTATTTCGAGAATTAAGATTTGTGTTCAAAATCATAGTAAGTCTTTGTTTAAACTTTTGATTTATCTCTATTTTAGTTTCTCTTTGATATATTTGTCTAGTTTGTTGGTATCCTAAATATCTGTATCCGTTATCATTATCTATTTCTTCTATCTTTTCTCCTGTTTTTAACTCATATGTATTATTCTCCTTCTTTCCACGTCGTATTGATTGCATTTTGCATTTATCTATCCCTAATTCCATTTTGATATCTACGGAAAACATTTCTGTAATATCTGCTAATTTTTTTATGTCTCGAAGGTTTGATGCATAAAGCTTTATATCGTCCATATAGGTGAGGTGTGACAGTGTGTACTGTGTATTAGTTTGTTTAATGTTGTAGCCTTTATTACTCTTGTTAAGCATATCTGACAATGGATTTATTGACAGGCAAAACCAAAGAGGACTCAGAGAGTCCCCTTGAAATATACCTCTACGAATAGAAATTGGTTCAGTTTCTACAGTATGACCATTATTGTTTACTTTTAATTTCGTAGTCCATTTTTGCATATTACATTTGAGAAATTCTACAATGATGGGACTTATTTTGTACAATTTTAATATATACAGAAGCCAAGAATGTGGAACAGAATCAAACGCCTTTTTGTAATCTATGTACATAGTGTAAACACTTTTTCTTTTTGTGAGAACTTGTTTGGAAGTTACGAAATCTATGATTAGCTGTTCTTTACAACCTTGACTATATCGTCGGCATCCTTTTTGTTGCTCAGCTAATATACTATTGCTATCTATATGTTTATAAATAAGTTCTGTGATGCATGCTGTGATAATTTTGTATAAAGTCTGCAAACAAGTGATTGGTCTGTTTTTAGCTGGATTACGAATGTCAGCCTTGTCCTTAGCGAGCATATATGTTATTCCCTGTGTTAAGAACTGTGGCAGTGTATTAGGTGATTTTATGAAGCTATTAATATGTATAAGTAAGGGTTTATGGATGCTAGTAAGTTTTTTATACCAGTAATTATGGATCCGATCAGTCCCAGTAGCCTTCCAATTATGTGTTCTATTGATAACATATTTTAATAAATTTTCGTCTACTGTTTCAAATTCCATAAGAGGTAGGTGTTCACAAAAGTGATTTTGCTCATCTATCCAACTATTGACCAAATTGACGACCAGAAGTTGTAAAGTTCTGATGCAGTAGGCGATTCAGGTCTATTTGGTTAATTGTTTGTATTTCGATCATTATTATTGTTATTATTTTCAGCTAATTTTTTATAAAACTGTTTTTCGTTTGCTATGAATTGTTTATTTTGAACTTTTCTCTGTCTTGCTTGTGTATATCTACGTAATAGGTTTGCCAATGCACAGTTTTTGTTTTAACGTATCTAAGAATTCTACAAGCTGCACGTTTTCAGTTTCATGCTGTGTATGTATTTTATAGTTAAGCTTTATTTTATCAACATGAATTTGTAAGCTTTGTTGTGATTTCGGTTTCCATTGATGTATTCTCATTCACTTCACTCATTCACTTGATCTGGTTTTATTTCAAGACCATTATGAACTGCTGCCGCTAATGCTGAGCAATACAAAAGTGTATGTAATGTATCAAAAGTATTATCAGTTTTTAGGTGTTTAGGTAATACTGTTAAATTAATAAAGTCAACTATTGCACAGAATTTTTTACTACATTTTTGTTTCGGTATAAAGAGTCGTTGTGTTGGTGGTGTATTACTAAAATCTGAATGGAATTTACTAAACATAGCTTCTATGGCACTTTTGTCTTCATGTGTTAGTTGATATACTTTACTTTGATTTGTTTTATCGTAATTTATTGGTTGTTGTTCGTCTGAATCATTATTTAACATTGTGTTTTGGATTTCTGTACATTCTATGTCCATGGAATGTAGAATTGGTTCTATTTCATTTATAGGTTCTGCAGTATTTAGTGTTTTGGTTTCATTTTGGTTAGTTGACATATTATTATCAGTAATCAGTAACTCTACCTCTTTTCTAATTTCTAACAATCGCTGTGGCTTTATTAATTTATTGTTTACTATAACTCTTCTTTGATCTGCTATTCTTTGTACTGAGACGTCAGATATACTTGGGCAATTTGCTATAACTTCTTTATGTAGTTGTATTCTATAGGCTGTTATGTTTTTTTCTAAATTAGTTATTGTATAATAAGACCTTATTATAGTTTCATTTATATCATTCGACCATATTCTACGTTGACTCTGAGTTGAATTTTGTATTGCTTGATAAGGAATCCCTGATGGTAATTCCTTTTCCAATAATAACCTAACTTCTTCTCTAATTTCTTGGATTTTGTGTGTGGTAAGTAAATTTCTATACATAATAGCTCTACGTTGGTCACCAACTCTTTGTTTAGAAACTTGCATATTAGGGAATCTCTTTATGAACTCTGCATGTAATGGTGTAAGATAAGCATTTGTATTTATAGTTTCTAATGATGTAAGTATGAAGTATGTGCGTACGATAAATATGTTCATCTCAACTGACCATTTTTTCCGAGTACGCGAGCTTACCGCAGCGGATGCAGATAAATTATCCATGTAAGGACTCTGCACAACGTCCACGGTAGAATGATTTGATGAAACAGAAGATAATGAAGATGATGGTATATAGAGTGAAGATGAAGGTGATGCATGAAATGCAGTAGGTGACGATGAACATGATGATGATTCGGCTGTAACAAATTCTTCGACTGGAGCCCGCCTGTTCAACTCCTCATCGCCGATGGTCCGCATGCTGGGACACCCAGCATCGGCTCCAGGTGCGCCCCGGCGACCCCCGGGAAGCGGCCGTAAATTATACACTCTTTTGTCCATTATTCATTAAAAAGGATTTTTGGGAATTGTTAGTTTAGGAAGGGTTAGCCCAGATGTTATTGGCATTTATAGAATGTTATCTGATAACTTATTTATCAAGTTAATTTGGCAAGATGTTATAGCCTTATGTTCGTATCTCCTTCCTGTAAACCCCACCACCACGACAAGGTCAATTCCCGTGGGGGGTTATTATTATTATTATTATTATTGAAATATTTTTTTTAATAAATTAATTTTTGATTATTTTTTTTTAAATTAACCCATGGTCTTAACTAGCTTATGTTCTGGGACTGTAAAATATACGTCTTGTCAATTTGTTCAACTACTAAAAAATTATGAGCTATCATAGTTCTAGTTAAAACTTAAGAAAATTTATTTAATAATTAGAAAATAATTTAAAATATGAGGTATAAGTTTATAAAGTTTAAAACATAATAAATATATGTAAATAGTAGCGACCAGTTCGCGGCTTCGCCTCCTTAAATTTGTGAATTATTGTTTGTTTACGTACAGGGAATTACGTTGCTCTTTTAATAAATAATGTATGCTTGGAGCGCATTTAAGATTTCTAAAGTGAAAATTATTAAAACCATAGGGTGGCAATTTCGATTTTATTTAAAATCATCAAAAAATATTGGTGGCATTTAATAAAGAAATAGAACCAGAAACAATGATATTCTGATTGGTCTGTATGTCGACGCTTATCTCAGAAACAACTTAACCGATTTAAGAAGCGAAGACGCGAGCGCGGACTACTGCGAAGTGTTCGAAACGTCGGGTTTTCAAAATGTATAATCTTAAAAATACGCGATTAATCTGGTTAAAATAATTTCATTTAAAATGGATGAATTGGTTTCGGCTTTACCTTCTAATCGGCTTAAAATATATTTGAATAAAATTTCTGTTTGGGAAGTGGATGCTAAATTAATGGCCCGAGATAGATTATGTCCTTTTTTTAAATAATTGTATTTAAAAAAAGGACATAATCTATCTCGGGAACCGTCAGACGTACCAATGATTATGACTAAAATATTAAGATCGATTTCAGACATTTTTAATTGATTTTATCTTTGTTTAGCCATTAAACTTTAATTGAATCAAAAAATTTTGTGATTTATTTTAACTATCATTCAAGGTTATAGCATAATAAATTAAACTATAATAGCTTTAAAAGTGTACGAGACTTCAGGTGCAATGTGTCTTATGTCTTCTTAGAAAAATGTCTCGCGCGTAGGTGTAATAACAATGGAACAATTTTTTTTAAATTAAGATATGAATGAAGAGTCTGTCTGAGATGAATTTGCAAACACTGGTAAGCTTATATAATTTATAATTATAAACATTATGTGATGAGTGAACGCCAAATTGTTAATTAATAATAAAAAAGTAAAATAAACGGTAGTACATGAGTATTTGTTTAAGTAAGGACACAATTTTATGATAATAAGAGATTATAATATATGAATAGAATAGGATGTCATAGTCGCTACCCTTAAATCTGTCACATGTCAAGCATACAAAGTAATGCTGAAGATAATGGTCTCAATTGAAGCCTAGATATTAATAACATTATCTATACATACAAGATTAACTGTCATGTAAATATACAATCATAACATGACCATAATATTTTTATGATATGATATAATATAGCTATCACTTTCTGATTAGTATGAGTATGTACTAAAATTAATTAAAATTCATGGTAAAATTGAAGTACATAAGTAATTTTTTTAATAATATGAAACAGTCACAAATGTTATCTTTACTGGTTCATCGGGTAAATTAGCACTAACGTTCTTATTGTGTTTCTTTTGCATAGAAGGACAATGTGGCTCAGCTTATTAACAAATAAGCTTAGCCATATTGTCCTTCTATACAAAAATAATAATAAAATATATATAGTCCATTAGGACAAATATAACACAAAATAAGAAAATAAATCGAATAGCATATATATTTATCTGAAGACACGTGTTATTATTTATCACTAGTTTAAAGTTGTGATAAATAAGATAAGCACCTATAAACGCTTTGAAGAGATGCCTTTTGTGTTGGATGGTGTATCTTGCAATAAGTACTTATGTAAAATAATATTTATATCTTGTGATTTTTTATAATTTCTTAATAAAATGGCTGAAACTGGCGAACCATCCATGGAACATACGCTTCCTGTAACTCTCGACGATGTGCTAGCAAATGAAATTGGTCAATTTGGTTGGTACCAGTTAAGAAACATTGTCCTGTTAGCACTACCAATAATGGCGTCTGCTTTTAAAACAGATTATATCTTTACGACTGCAAGAATACCGCACAGGTAAGCCAAATGGAAAAATTGAATAAGAATTAATACTAGTTACTAGTTTAAAAAGTTCAAATTTGTGTAGCATGGGTTAATTAGTGGTCATTCCAGTTTTTTATACTTGATATTGTAGTTCTTATTTGAAAGCACCCTTTTAACTATTCTTAATAATTAAATATTTGTTATAAATTAAATTGATCTAAATCAAGCAAGCGACCACTAACATGTTGAAGCGGCAACGGAGCACACCATCTCAAAGAAGAAATCGAGTTACTGGTAGTGGTGACGAAGCGATGCTAACTCGACGCAATTACTTAATTTTGTATAGTTCGACTGCCTCACACGTAACCAGTGCGGATAAATTTTAATAAAAATATCAATCCTATTTTTTACACAGCAGGGTAGACAGAGGGATTAGACACTCCATTGCATTGCGTGTTGAGTGACTGAAAACAACGCCGCGTTTTGCCTCGACACCAAACGAAGAAATGAAAATATAAAATATTTCATTTCCTTGAAACGAATCGAACCCACTATCTGTCACGTTTCCAATCACACTTTGTGCCTGACCTCGTATATAAATTCTTAATTGAAAATATGAATCCTGAGCAGTTTACGAACCTTCATAGATTTTTTTGTTTACGAGATTGCAATATGTATGTTGCACCCATAAGAGAGGCACTGTCGTCTCCACCCAGTATACTTATGACCACCTTACTTCAGAGATCACAACATAGCCAACTGGTATGCTAGGCTGTGTAGTCTAAGATTTGTGACAGTTATTAAATTTATTATAAAACCCAAAGGCTACTTTATTTATTTATTAAGTAATATAACTTCTATGGACAATATCTATTAAGTCGACCCTGGTTAGATATCAATCTTTTAAGTAACAACGGTTCCGCTCATGATTGAGTAAAACTTTTACGTAGTTTTCTATCGTTCACATTAAGTATAATTTATAATTTTATTATCTTTTTAGATGTCAGATTCCGGAATGTGGTGAAAATAGTAGTCTGTACCAATATAATCCTGATTGGATTTTGAATGCAATACCAGAAGCTGGCTCAGGGTTGTCTAGTTGTCAAAGATATCTACCGCTTACTGTTACCAGTAACGAAACTGACCATTGCCCTGCGTCGATGTTCAATCAATCTCAGATAATTAATTGTGAAAGTTACGTGTATGCTGTAAATAACACAATAGTGTACGATGTATGTATTATTTATACTTCAATTATTTTCTATACGTATCTCACACTCAGTCTGTTTAATATTGATATATTGAAATTACATATTGGCTTCTACTTTGAATATATATTTTTTTTAGTTCAAGATTTTTCTTATTTTCATTCAGTTTTATCTAATAATAACTTAAAACATTTTATTTTTATTATTCAGTTCAATCTCGGCTGTCAAGATTGGCTGCGTGTGTTACCAGGATCATTAAGTAGTTTCGGAATGATATTAGGTCTACCCATCACTGGATATATTTCAGACCGTTTCGGTCGACGATTTGCACTTATTTTTAACGTACTTGGTATGGGCGTCGTCGGAGTAATCCGAGCATTTTCTATTAACTACTCAATGTTTATGGCTTTACAGCTGTTGCAGACGTGTCTTGGCGCAGGTGTTTATAGTTCAGCTTTCATTATAGGTAAGGTAACGTAAAGCGTGAATACATTATTTGTATAACGCTTCTTAAATAACTATAAGTAAACTTAATATATGTTTTAGCTATTGAACTCATCGGGCCCAAGTATCGAGCGATTACATCAGCTTGTACTTCGTCTATGTTTTCGATTGGCGAAATGGTATTAGGAGGTGCAGCTTGGGCTATTCCGTCTTGGCGCCGGATGTCAATGATACTTTATTTACCTTTTATCTTAATTCTTGCTTATTTTTGGATTTTACCGGATAGCATTAGGTGGTTATTATCAACAAAAAAATACACTAGGGCAAAAAAATATCTGCAAATTGCAGCAAAGATGAATAAGAAGCATGTTAGTGAGAAATCATTGGCGGCTTTAACTTCACCTATTGAAGCAACTGTGTCACCACAAACGAAAGTAAGTAAATATAATATAGAAGTACTACAAGTTTCTTTGATGAAATAGCTGTTTTTTTTTTATATTATTATGTTTTCTTATAATAAATTACATCAATTAAAGGTTTATCTAATATTGATTGATTCTTACCTATATTGAAATTGAAATATCCGTAATAAAATAGGAACAGTAATTATCCTTATTATTTTATATCTCAGGTGAAGGCACCAAATTTATGCCGAAGCGTGATACAATCATCAGTTTTGTTAAGACGACTATGTACTACTCCAGTCTGGTGGATCACTGCGACCCTCGTCTTCTATGGTCTTTCTATTAACTCGACCAATTTTTCTAGTACTTTATATCTAAATTATATCCTAACTTGCGCTATTGAAATTCCCGGTATGTTTACAGGAGTTTTATTTGTGGACAAAATTGGAAGAAAAGCCACTTTATCCTTAGGATTCTTTTTCAGTTCTTTATGCAACATAAGCTTTGTATTTATTCCGAGTGGTAAGTATTTTTTCTATTGTAGATGTTGATGAACCTTCTTATATAATATTTATTTCATTTTGGCCAAAATAAGAAAATGGCTTTACTTTAGAAAACATACTTAAAAATTCTATAATATTTATAATATAATATTTATTTATTTGATAATGTTTTTCATTCCAGCCTACTCTACTAGTCGACTTTTAGTGTATATGCTTGGAAAATTTGGTATATCAGCTGTCATGATGATGCTATATCTGTACACGTCCGAACTGTACCCTACGATATATCGTCACAGTCTACTCGCTTTCTCTTCTACAGTTGGCCGTATTGGTTCAATAGCGGCACCACTCACACCTGTTCTTGTAAGTATTAATTTTCTGCCAAATTCTAGAGGCATTGTTTGTCGAAGAAGGAAAATGAAATTATTACATATATATAATTTTTTTCATAAATTAATAAATAATAGTATTAATCAAAAACTTCTTAATATTCATTATTACATATTTTGAGTCGAAAATACCAAAATATTATTTGTGTTGTTTTATAGAAAATATTGTTTTATAGTCTTTCTGAAAATACTCGTAAAAATTGATATTAAAAACGTTTATATTATTTGGGTCATCGCTTAATATTTCTCTAAATATAATATGTTTTAAGGCAACATATTGGCATGGAACACCAAATATGATATTCGGCCTTATGTGCATCATCTCTGGTTTCCTTGCACTTACACAACCTGAAACTTTGGGCGCCCAGCTACCGGATACCCTAGTAGATGCAGAAGCTCTTGGAAAATCGAAATCCAAAATAAAACAAACGAACTGATCATATTTAGTACAGTTTTGGGAAATTTCATTTTTATATTTTTTCGTATAAATAAATTGTTAATTATTTTTGTGTTTTGATTAATGAAGTTTAAATAATCCGATATTTTTTAAAATTATTTAAAATAATTTAAATCTCAAATAAAACCTAGGCAAAAAGAACTCAGTATTAAGACATTCCATTCTCCATGATTCCGTAATCGGAGGTAAACAGAAAAATAAACTAAAAACTTTTAATAAAATTACGATAGTTACCAAATGTTTGATAGTTCAGTTATTTGCTATAAAAATAGTTGCAATTATAAAAATTACAATTAAAAACTTCGATATGGATTTGTATAAATATATTTTATATACTTTAAGACGCCTTCATGGTGCAGCTACCGTGAACGCGACGATTCGATTTCCACTCGGAAGAATGACTTATTTTCACTTTCCTTTTCTGGTAACTGGAAGACTGGAAGCTGAGTGTATTAACATAAGGTGCCATTATTGCCTACTTTGCTATATGCGGGTAATCTGTGAAAGAAGAAAACCCGGGAAAAGAGTAAAGCTAAAAAAATTGTATACTCTATATGCCATTTTGACTAAGTGGGACAATATCTTACTGTGTCCTCACCTCATTCTCTGAAAGAGATATTATTTTAAATATTTTCATTTACAAATCTAACAATCAAGAAACGTCCATGCAATGCCTCAAGAAAAGAAGGGAAACATTACATTTTATATAATATATTAAGACATATTAAAATAGAAAATATAATTTCTGCTATAACATCAGTAACACACACAAAGATTCCCTTCTATGTATAGAATTCTTATTTCCATATATCATTTTTTTATATAAATCTTCTGTCTCTTTGTATAAATTATTAAAAAAATGTATTTTGTCATTATTTCATTAATTGATTTGAAGCTTCTTGATATTTAAAATTATATATTGCTAAACATCCGTCCGTCAATACGTCCTTGTAGGGGATGTGGCCTACTCTATTTAGCTGGAGATTAGCGAGTTGATAATAAAAATAGTATTTCAATTAAAAGTTGCTTTATTACTCGCTATGCTATAATGAGTACGCGCTCCGAATATGCACTCCCTTACAATATTAGCGCGGGGAGTGTCAAAGGCTACGCCGCGGTGTTCGGTTACAACACTTGGACATCCTTCCGGGCCAGAGAAAAATGAGACATGGGATATGATAAGATCAACAAATGAGATGAACTTAAGCATTATAACATGATGATAAACAATTTTTCTTATAACTAACTTAAAAGTAATTTATACAAAATAAAAATAAAGAGTTTCTTTGATTCAACAAAATTATTTAGCTAATAGATTTCGTGTACTAATGATAGGGGATGTTACTTGATTTTTATATATAGCTCTATCACAAACATATGGCTGACGGTCAGCTTTGCTCTACTTTCTCGCACTTTCACTGACACTCTCACTAACACTTGTACTACGGATATGAAGAGGAATCCCGGGTAAGATGGGCACGGTCCGGTGCCGCTACCACCTGCGCCGCGCAAATACTGCTACCGCTGCTATCGCTGCTACCACCAGAGATAGCATATTGTATACTGGTATGTCGTGGTAAGATATAATGTCCACTGACTCACTATATTTTCGAAGCTGCTTCAATTTCAAATCGAGATCGTTTAACGAATCATTTACGAAACTTGAAAAATTTTATTCTTGTGTTGGCAAAGATAAGGTTAAAAGATGATTAATTTCAGTAGGTATCGTAGGCGTAAAAATATTTGTCATTATCTTTAAATTACTGTTTTTGGATCTTTGCGCATATAGAGAAAAATCCTTTCCTTTAATGAGACAACCTTCCTGAATGGTAACAATACCAGCCTTGCTCAATGTTTGTGCTGTAATTTTTCTATCGTATATTATACGCACAGTGTAAGAATCACAGAGGAAGAATAAATATTTATTTTCAGTTAGCTTAATCTATTTAGATTCACATGATGATTTCATTATTTTACAAGTGTGCGTCATTAAATCCTTTATACAAAAATGCTCATCTATATTTATAATAAATCTGTAGAAAAGTCGTTTGTGTACATTGAAAATATTTAAAAAAAAATTAGCCAGGGTACTAAAGGATAACTAACAGAATCCATTTCCAACATTTTTGGAATTTTTGTCTTGAATTACAACCCGCGAGCAGGCCGCAGGTTATTAAATAAGAAGGATATAATATTTTGGTGTGTACATAAATAAAACTGGTCGCTTTTTAAGCACTCTTGTAATTCGGTCGTTTTATATTAATCGCTACGTAATCTGCTATAGGAATGACATTGACGGTGTTATTCTGAATTTGTTGAGTCATCCTAACTCTGATACTAGAAAGTATTAGAAAGTACTCAACCGATTTACTTAAAAGTTTCATCAATAGCTTTGTTTTAACTCAACTTAACAATTAAAATTTGTTTCATCAAAATCGGTTCATTAAAAAAAGTAATCGTCATTTGAATGTACTCAAGGCATTAGTTTGCATCCTGAATGTTATATAGCAATCGCGCTGGTAAGATTCCTGGCTAAAGAATGACATTCGAAACGTCTTGGTTATATGACTGTTGATAAAAATATATATTTTTGAAGCACTATTATACAATATTTTATACAATAAAGTAAACAAAATTGAATTGTTAGTGGAGATTACCTTCATAAATCATAACAGTTAAGTTTAAATCGTAATTAATTCAACACAGAGATAAAGAACGATTTGATCTTCAAAGAGATATCAAGCAAATACATAGATTTTTTGGTTCGTTCGTTCGTTTGAAATAAATCTATATAAAAATGCCTAAAAACATCCTTTCTACGTGTACTCTGTAATAACTACATATTTACCAATTGTACATTTAGCTAATAATATGTGTAACTAATTTAAAAACTGTACAGGAGTTAATATGCAAACATTACAGTTATTTTACAAAGAATATTATGAATCCTTACCCAAATCAATAATTTAACATTTAAGGCTGTTTCTGAAGCAGTACATTAAATTATTAAGTGACATCAGCACATTTAACAGAGTTTTAAAAAACATAACATAGGTAAAAAGAACGTAATGTTACAAAAATATATACATATAATAAATAATTATAATAGCTTTATGTATATTTTATGAATATCAAATATCAACATTGGTCGTATTTTTTAGTTCGAAACAATCAAAAATCCTTATAGAAATTACGATAATGTCGTAAAAAAACATATTAGAATATTACAGATTAAAGTAATAAAAAAATCATATTAGAAGTCATTATAGTTGTCAATCAATTCTGCTTATTAAATCAATAATCATGTATTTTAAGCGGGCGAAGCCGTGGGCGGGCCGCTCTTAAATAAATCGGAATCCAAATTTTCTAACGGTATAGTAAGTTCTTGTGATAAATGGTTTGAGATAATGTGTAACTGGCGTAGAAAGTTGCTCTGGTTGGATAAAATGAAAGAACATCAGTGTCCATGATGAACATCAGTGATTGTGTCTAACATGTAATCTTGAATGCGACGTAGATTTTGTAGTAAGTTGTTTGCTGTAATCGCGGAAAATGTAAATTCGTCGTTTCCTCGTTGAATGAAATATTATTTAATTTCTGATCAATAATGCCTAATGAGTTATATATATTATTTATATCCTTATTTATAATTTTATGTTGTTTCTCTATAGTCACTTCAGTACGTTTTAATAAGTTATATTCGCCCTCAATAATAGATGTTTGATTTTTCCATAAGCGTAGCAGATCCAAAGGTCGCTGGTTCATATACGGCTCTAAGGACCAAAATGGGATCCGTTAGATCAATGTGTTCTAGATGTGGTCACGTTGGCTTTTCGAAACTTCACCTCTCCGATATTGATTCCATATTAATCACTAATATAGTCCTAGAAAACGCCTTGAAGTTAACGAACTGCTTTTTAAGCATATCATCCAACTTGATGTTCGAACCCTGGCTAACCTTCTTAGTACTTACGTACTCCCTCGCTTGCTGTCCTGTCGCGGAAGTTACCACTTGTACTTCTTGAAATTTATCTTGAGGCTCCTCTATCCGATTTAGCTGATTAAGTATGAAAGATTTGGTTTCATTATATTTATGCTTTGTGGTTTCGTATTCAGAGTTAAGAAAATACGAATGACTCAGATTTTTAAATTCACGTAAACGATCATGATTAGCCTCGTACTCGGACCAGTATGACTATAAATTATTTAATCGTCTTTTGAAATACTTTTCAGATCTTCTTTCTTTGCTATCCTTTTTTATATCAATAATTATCTTAATAATTGCTTCGCTAATCTCAATTTGATTTGTATATATATGTTCCATTTTTTAGATGAAAAATCTAAATACTATTTATATTAATTATACAAATAGGAATGATCTTACTTGAAATAAATGACGCTACGTCCTTTGCTGCTGTTTGCTGATGATATTTAGCCCGACTTTAAACTCGTAGCCAAATATTGCTCTTCTGCTCCTTGATGAACAGGATGCTGGATATAGTGTAGCTTTTCAACCACACTAATTGCTTTTACTAAAGCTGAATTCGAACTTTAATTATAAGGTAAGAAAGAAATGATGTAACTGGTTTCAACACACACTCACTAAAGTCACGATAATTCACTAAACGATAATCTTTGCTTAAAATGTCTTTTCATAGAATTATTTAGATATTCGCTAGATGCTATCCAGCTCGAAGGACCAAAATATAGGGGACGTGGCCTACACTATTTAGCTGGAGATTAGCGAGTTGATAATAAAAGTAATATTTCAATTAAAAGTTGCTTTATTACTTGCTATGCTATAATGAGTATGTTAAAGAATGCTATGCGTTATGCTATGCGGATAGTACGCGCTCTGAATATGCACTACCTTACAATATTAGCGCCGGGTGTGTCAAAGGCTACGCCGCGGTGTTCGGTTACAACAATTGGACCGAACAGTTCTTATTGCACCAAAGGAGACGATTTACACATATATAATACGGGCACTCCAGCAACTGGTTCTTCAGCAACTCCAGCATTCTTGTTATCATAGTGGGGTTACGGAAAAATTGGTATTTTTTTAATATAAAATAATATAATAGCTTGAACCAAAAAGTAAAAAGTAATGTAGTTAGCATAAAGTAAGACGTATTTAGATTTAGTTAATCAAAAAAAATATTATATAAGTGTTTTATAATTTTGAACTCACTTCACCACTTCCACTACCTTAATATCAAATTAGACACTAAGTCTGTTTTACTTCGAACCGACTTGAAAATTATATAATACTTATTATATATAATATTTTTTGTTTAGAAAGATGGTTCTCGAATGATTAGTAGTGAATAGTAATGATTGTCTTATTGACATAACTTCATCTTATGTGATAACTTCAGTATTAATTAGGTACTTCTTTGTACGAACGGAACATTTTGGCATATTGAACAGTATGAAGTAAGCCTAGCCTAGTAATTCGTGACTTGGTCAAAGATCTCACAATCAGAACCTAACCAATCTTTCATCAAACTACACTTGAAGTACATTCTTTTCAATAAAAAAAGAATCATCAAATAGGAATTTGTTGGCGTGATATTCATTTATTCGTCCATTTGTCGCGCACATACTTTATGTTAATTTAAGACTTAAGTAGTTTTCACATGGATGGCGTCGTCAGAGCTAGACTAAATTAAAATGGGAAAGCTATAAAATAAAAAAGAAATATCAAAATTAGTTCAACCAATCCAAAATTCTGAAGTAACCTCTTCCTTGATAACCTCCTCCTTTTAGTGGAGTCAGTCAATAAATTATTACCACTACCTTGAATGCAATTTACATGTATAAAACCATTTTTATATAAGTAAATAAAATATAATATAATAATATATATTCAATTAAAATATTAAAAAAAATATATATTTTTGTTTTTTTTTAATTATTACTCATGGTCTTAACTAGCTTATGTTCTGGGACTGTAAAATATACGTCCTGTCAGTTTGTCAGCAACTAAAAAACTATGCGCTATCATAGTTATATTTAAAACTTAAGAAAATTGATATAATAAAAAGAAAATGATTTAAAATATGAGATATAAGTTTATAAATTTTCAAAATGGCAAACATTACCTAGTTTAAAACATAATAAATATATGTAAATAGGAATATATTTATAGTTTTCTCATTATTAAATGAATAAAATATATAATAATTTTGGAAAACATTACATGGAAAATTATATATTACTCAGTCCAATACTATAATATATAGGTATATTGAAGTACTTGTTTTTTTTCCTATTCAATTTACAATTTGTAAGTAGTGGCGGTTTTCCGATTTTATTATAATAATCTAATATTTTTGAGTGGTAAGACAGGCATAAGTAGACCTTGGTTGACCTTCGAGAACACAGTAACATTAAATCACGTAAAAAAGTCTGGAGTCCCCTACGAGGGGACAAGTTTTTGGAATCAAGTATCTTATTCAATTATATTATATTAGAAATTGATAAAGAATCTAATAATGTTTTATTAACATAGTTCTTATACACAAGTTCTTATAGTTAACTACTTAAATTTTATCATCAAAAGTGAATCGATCTTGTTTCAAGTTTTAAAATTTATCTTCACATCAGTATGGAGATAAATTCTAAGATATTCGTTAGTATATAGATGACAATAATAATAATATTTAACCTTTTAGTTAAGCGTACCTTTATTGTTTACATCAGTGGTTAAGTCGTTTATATTTTGAGTTGCATAATGTCTAGTAATGCAGAAACTTCTTCGCAACAACAAAAACAGTTAATTTTGACAATGTGCTCAAGAATGAGTTGGGTCAGTTCGGTCTGTATCAGTTACGCAATGTTTTTCTAATTGCTGTACCCATGATGACGGCGGCATTTAAGATTATATATTCACAGCGGGATCAATACCACACAGGTAAAAATTTGAAATATATTTGCTTTGTAGTATTACTTTTTATTTAAGATTTTTGTGTTTTTGGATTGAATTTTTACCGTTTCTCCTAGAAAATAAAAAAGAAATTATAACTCATCCCAGGCTACTATGCTCTTACGAACCTTTCAAAAACCTTCAAGGCTTATTTTTAGGATTTCGAAGTTAAAAAAAAATCATAGAATTAAAAGTGTTTATTGTATAAATTGGGCATTAGGTGGGGACGAAATATTTTAAAACTGAGTAAGGTACTCAGAGGTAGTTACGTTTTTTCTTAAAAATGAAAAACACAATTTTTATAATTTTATTTGGCTAGACTTTTCCCACGTGGAGCGAAGGGAAGGTTCAGAATTTTAAATACACGATAATCTAAATATAAAAAAAAAACAAAGATACGAAAAAAATTATTAGTTTATTTTCATTCATCAGTTACCAGCCTGAACTTATCAACCATTTTAACAGGTATTCGCGATATTCGATAATATATTAGTACTGGAACGAGAAATGTTCCAGTACTAATTTGGGAAAATTATTTCTTAATATTCCTCAAGAAAACTTTCTTTCGTTCTTTCTTTATATAAATAACTATGTATATAGATATATTTTTATAAACATTTAGAAAGTTCAAATATGTTTTATAAAGATTTTTTAGATGTCAAATTTCAGAATGCGGCGAAGATGGAAAGTTACACGAATATTCCTCTGAATGGATTTTAAATGCTGTTCCTGTGTCTAGCACGGGACTTGTCAGCTGTCAGAGATATGTGTCTATAAATTCATGAATGTGTATAAATTCTGGAGCTAATGGTACCTTGGACTTTTTGGACTTTTGTCCAGCTGATCTGTTCAACCAGTTTGAGACAATTCCATGTGATGGATATGTGTATGCAAGAAACAATACTGTAGTATACGATGTAAGTTACCTTAAATATGAGTATTACTTAATTTGTTGCAAATTATTTTTTTATTTATTTTATTTGTTCAGATATGATATATTGTGTTAATAGTTACTGTTTTTATTTCTAGAAGCATTGCGTGGTGGCGGAATTCAACGCCACTTCAACGCCATGCTTTGCCTCGACAGTCAAATCACAATCTGTCGCCTTTACAGTCACACTTTGTGCCCCTACGCCACGACTGGCCCCTGCTAAATTTGTAGCAAATTATTAACCACTAATTTACTTTTTTAGTTCGATCTCGGTTGCTAGGAGTGGGTACGTGTGTTGCCAGGAACGATGAATAGCTTTGGAATATTTATAAAGATATCATTACCGCTTCATTTCGGATAAGTACGGTCGGCGTTTCTCATTGATTAATTAGAACATTTTGATGACATGATTGAATTAGAACATGCGATGTATACGGTATTGAATTTGTTACAAACATCCTTGGGCTCAGGAATTTATAGTTCTGCGTATATTTTGGGTATTATTAATTGGATTTTTAATTCTGAGTAATTTTTGAGTAATATTAATTGTGTTTAAATTCTTCTTAAAATAATATACAACTAAAGCAAAAATTATTAAAGTTGTAAGTAAAAATTCAATTTTAAATAAATGAAATATCTTAGACGCGTAGTAATAATTTTTGCTCTATTTTTCTCTCGAGCAGTTTTCCTAATCTAGTTTAACTTGACTTGACAGTATAATGCATGTTAAATATCTAATGAAATTTGTTTCACTAGAGACACATTGTCGTTTAGAATTTTTTTGGTATCCTTATTTTTTATGTTTACTTCAATACATATTATTTAATATTAGGTTATATGATTACGCGTTTTAGGTTATTTTCTGCAATATAATTAACAATTGATGTTTGATAGATTTTTAAATTTCAGCTGCAGAACTAATAGGAATCAAATACCGAGTAACCATAAGTACGGTACTAGCGTGTACATATACTATGGAACCGATTATAATTGGCGGAGTGTAACAGTATGTACCTTGGGTATAAGTTAAAAATAAATAAATAAATAAAATAAAATATGCATGGCAATACACATAAATAACATAGTTAATTATGAATAATACAAACTATATATTTATCATACCATATTAATCGAGACGAGTTCGTGTATTGTCGTCCCGAGTGTCGCGACCGTCGTTCTGTCTATATAGGTGGTGGTGATGCTGGAAGGCAGCGGTCGAGTCGAACTCTTAAGTACTACGGTACTAATAAATATGATGCACATAAAGACTCGTACCAAGTATATTATAAATATAATATAATAATTCGAAGCCTATGATGGCACGATCTTTTAGGATCGAATTTCTTATAAAGGCAATATATGTGTAGGGGCGACACATATTGTGGATCCAAGTGATCTTTGACCAATATTATGATATTGAATGTTGCTTGACGTCGCGGAAGCTGACGTGATGGGCTTATGCGAACTGTTATAGCGACATTAACTATGTCGTGGCTGATGCCGTCTCGCAGTACGCTCGCGATACGTAAGCTGTGCTTGTATGGCGTTGGTCATTGACATATTATATACCACTTCTACGACTTGGTATACGACTAGTAGGTGTGTGGTGCTATTTTATGTCCCAGCTCCGGTGTATGTAGTAGTGTCCGCCTGTCTCATACGGGTGTGTGGTGCTATTTTATGTCCTGGAACTCTGGTGTATGTAGTAGTGTCCGCCTACGGTTCGAGACACGACTGTGGGGTGTGTGCCGTGCGTTTATTTAACATATCGGCCGCCTAGCGGTAGTGCGTTCGTTCCAACGACTTATATTGATCTCACAAATCAATTAACATCACGAATCACTATTCTAATACAATCTTAATATAAACAAGCGTAACAAGTACCTTCGGAAAGATCACACACAAACGTCTCGGAGGGTTCAACGATGACTGTAAAGCTGGGGTCTGGTCGGAATTCACGGTGTAGGGGCGGGGCGGTGCCCGTACTCTTTCTTCATTTTATTATAACTAGTTCGCAGTTATAATGGAGAGGAAGATAGGACACGCTCTTGGCTTTTCTTCGGACGAGCTTCGAGTTATGACAATGTCATATTGTCGAGTTTCCAGTTATCTAAATAACTGACACAAGAACAACTTCTGATGGCAAATATCTTATTAAAGCGATACCTTTAATAGCATAATATAAGATCCTTAATGCTGTTACCTCTGAATCTGTAAAAATATTTTGGGTTCTTCACGATCACAACTATTAACGGTTCTAACCACTAGACACATCACGAGCCAAGGCATTATTTATTAAATAATATTTTCAAAAGAGTTTGGGATATCAGTTACAGGAGTCACGTGACTCGTACCTCAGTGGCGATTATTAAATTTATTATTATATCTACATTGCATATTAGTAATTATATATTTTTGGACTTTATTAGAAAGTGTAAGTTAATAAATTACTACACTTCGAAAAAGAAATTTCTTAAGGCAAAATAAGTTTTGAAAAAATATTGCCAAAGTGAATAAGAAACACTTAAGTCAAACGTCTTTAGATGCATTGAGGATATCACCGACGTCTACTGATATACAGGTATCATCAAAGACTTGGCTTAATTTGTTTTAATTATTTGTAAGGCAAATATTATTTATATTTATCATAAAATCTTCAATTTTATTAAAAAGACTATATGTCACTCCGGTTTGGTGGGCAACAGAGATACTGTATCTTTATAGTTTTATTTAGTTTTAAAGAAAATCAAACTGCCTAAACATGGGAATTTGGTCCATTTTTTATTTTTTAATTTAAATTATAGTATCAGGGTATATCCCACAGGGTAGGCAGATACACTCGTTGCACATTAAGGTGTTTTTGTTCCCCACTTTCTCCTAAATTCTAGAGGCAATGCGTGTTGAGTGGGGGAACTCAACGCCGCGCTTTGCCGTTTTTTATTTCATCGCGTTTTAGTTGCCCGCTTGTACCCCTACGCCACAAAGACTTCAAAAATTTCATCGTTTCGTAATATTTTCTCGAATGGAATGTATTGCAAAGAAAAGATACAAATAATACAAAATAATATAAGTATATGTTTATAATATGTTTGCAATGTATATGCAAAGACGGTGCTCATTGCTTCAAGCAATCTCTTACAAAATACGTATGAAAAAAATATGTCTGTTCTTTGTAAAACACCTCTATCCTGAATCCATTAAATTAGGTGTATTACTATAATAATATTATGTCAACATTACCATTAGCTTCTATGAAATGTTATGTACTATTATTTTTTTAAATAAACAATTTCTAGAATACCAAACAATTGCAAAATTTACCAAGACTGAGCAACAATATCTGGAATAAACAATGTTTGCCTCGTTCGCGTGCCCCTAGTTTCTCAGTTCTTTCCTCATTTGTCATTTACGTTAGTCTCCACAGCAAAAATAATAAAAAAAGGAAATCCAGACGCGATTGTTTTGGAAATGGCTGATACTCTATGGAGCCTAAACATTGGGAATGTTTAGGCTCCATAGAGCTTTGCGGCGTGAAATAAAAGAGCTCATAAAGAGTATATTGGATGTTCCATAAGCATTTCCAATTGAAGACACTAATTCAGGAAAAATATGTGGCTTTTGTCCATCTAAATTAAGAAAAATCACAACACAGTTTTGCATGAATTGCAAAAGAGTCATATAGGGCGTATAATATGAATATGTGTCCCAACTTTCTATAATTAGTTAATTATTTAATTTTCATTATATCATGATCTCTGAAAGCCAAAGAATGATATTATAACTTCTAAAATAATATAAGTTTTGATTTTTCTGGTTTTATTTTAATCACGTATTTGTTACGCATGTTTAGTAAAAACCGTTACTCGTAGAATAATTTAGTAACCTTACGCTCAATATTTATGATGTTTATATTATATTCATCGATTAATTTTAATTTACTAAGAGAAAGCAATAAATAAGTAAAAACTCAATAATTATTATTTGTGTTGTTAGCATGTTGTAACGTATGTATGTAATATATGCTAACAACATAAATAAGTTGTAACAAGCGTATAAAAATATCGACGTAGCTTGATGAGAACGTATGGCTTAGTGGTCAGAGCGCCTGGTCGGTTTCCAGGAGGCGCGGGTTCGAGTCCCGTTACTTGAATTTTTTATACGTTTTCTAAATAAGTATTGTTCTTTTCTAAGTGTGGAATAACACTTAAAAAAAAGAATATATAATAATTTTGCTTTAATTTTTTTTATCTGTACACGTATATATTTACCTAAAAAATTTAGACATCTTAAATTAATAGAAAGGCAACGTATTAATTAAAACTAACAATTATCAATTGATACATAACATGAGTATACAGTATTCATAAATGCCCCATCAGTCCTAACGAGTGATGATTGACCTAAATATAAGTGAACAAATTCATTCACTTGAGAATCGCGTCGAGAGACGTTGCGTACAGAATAATTATCAATTCATACAATGTCATTAGAAGAAAAGGCAGAGTTACAATTAGAAATTAAAGAAACTGCTAAGAATCTAGAGGTAGATGAGAAGCCGTTTGACCTTGATGATGTCTTAGTGAACGAGTTGGGGCAGTTTGGTCGCTTTCAACTAAGAAATATACTTCTAGTAACTATTCCTATTATGATGTCCTCGTTTATGAGTGAATATATATTTTCCGCTGCTGCTATACCACACAGGTAAGATTTCTGTTTTTCTTCGTATAAATACTTAGAGCCGCCGTGGTGAGGTCGTTTGCTTGTAAACGCGACGGCTTTAGGTGTGATTTTCACTCGTGGACATAAATTATTTTCATTCCTTCTCTTTGGTAAGAATTTTTTAGGTCCACGGAGGGACGGAGTGTCTTATTACTGAGTTTCCTCTGCCTAACTCCTAAACTTGCTTATCTCTGTATCACTCACATAACAGTGAGCTATATACGCCATACAGGGATAAGCAATAATATTTGTGTATTTTTAGTTGTTACTGTTCTCAGATATTGGGAAAAACTATTTTTAGTCTATGAATCAAATATTATAATTAAATTTCTATGACATTGAAATACTTACAATTAAAATTGAAATACTTTTTATATGCTCCCTCATATAGGATAGAAAGAAAAGAGATAGATTTCTTCCCATACATGAAAATTAAATGATTATATCCAATTTGTACTTCGTTAAAACTTTAATTGAATAAATAAATATAGCAATTTCTCAGCACAAATAATTTAGCCAAACAAAAATTATATAATTATTTTTCATAACATATAACTATTATTTTATTTTATTATTTGATAAATGAAGATTTTTTTTATCTTTCATAGATGCCGCATCACAGAATGCAATGAACATGAAAAATTACAAAAATATGATCCTGATTGGATTTTGAACGTCGTGCCGAAAACTAGCTCAGGCTTTGCAAGTTGTGAAAGATACGTTTACTTGAGGTTAAATACGAAAGGAACATTAGATTCGTGTCCTGCTAGTTTGTTCAACCAATCGGGAACCACGAGCTGTGACAGCTATGTTTATTTGAAGGACAATTCAGTTGTATATGATGTGAGTGAGGAGTGTCAAAAGAATATGAGATTTAAAATTTATCTAAATATACTCGTGTGTACACATAATTGTAAGCTCGTACTTGATATTAGATTAGAAACAATAAATATTTTCTAGACACGAAATTATAATTTTGTAAAATTTTACAACAAATAACACTAATATATTATTAAATAAAAAATCAGCTTCACGCTGTATCCCGCACACAGCAAGATAGTCAGAAGGAACCTAGTGTTAAAACACTCCGCTCCTCACTTTCCGCCGAGTTCTGCAGGCATTGCGTGTTGAGTGGCGAAACTCAACGCCGCGCTTTTGTCTCCACACCAGATCGAAGAAAACAAAATATAGATGTAAATAAATATTTCATTTGCTTGAGTGGGGATCAAACCCACAACCAGTAGATTTTACAGTCATACTTTGTGCCCCTGCGCCACGACTAATATATTATCATTTATAAATTACAGTTTGATCTAGGATGTCAAGAGTGGCTAAGAGCGTTTGCCGGGACATTGAATAGTATTGGTATATTGTTAGCGATGCCTATCACTGGATATATTTCAGATCGCTTCGGGCGCAGATTTGCTCTTGTCATGAACGTATTCAACTTAAGCCTCATTGGACTTATTAGAGCCTTTTCTATCAACTATTCTATGTATATGATACTTCAGATAGTACAAACCACGCTTGGAGCTGGCACATTTAGCTCTGCTTATATTTTTGGTTTGTATACTTCACAGTCACACAATTAAGAACACTATAACTAGAAATTTTCGTTAAAATAAATATAACTACTACATGGTTTATCTATATTAATTTCCTTTACTTTATCTGATGTTATATTAATGAATATAACTATTGTGACTTCACGTTTCAGCTGCCGAGCTTGTCGGTCCAAAGTACCGGGTGCTTACAAGTGCAACCCTATCCTCTATATTTGCACTCGGTCAAGTGATCCTTGGCGCAGTAGCTTGGCTAATCCAGCCTTGGCGATATATGATCATGGCTCTTCATATTCCTGGCTTCCTAATATTAGCTTATTATGGTATTTTGTATGATAGTGTCAGATGGTTGCTTACGAAAAAAAAATACGAGGAAGCTAAAAGGGTATTGGAAACAGTTGCGAGGGTAAACAAAACTAATATAAGCAATAAGTCTTTGGACGCACTTGTAAACTCTTCAAAAATGTCAACATGTTCACAAAAAGTAAGTTAAAATAATAATATTCCCCACTCTCGCCACACAACACACAAAGCCTCGAGAATTCGGAAGAAAGTAGGGAACGGAAGTATCTTAATAGAATTGGATTGTCTTAACACTAGGATCCCAGAATCTCTCTGTCTACCCTTCTATGCTCGGGACGCATTATTACGCTTATACAATTGTCTCTCTATTTATTATTTTTTCTATAATACAAATTTCCTTAACAAAATGTATTTTCGTTTTTAGGACAAGAAACGTGACTTAGTAAGTAGGATAATACGGTCACCTATCTTACTGAGACGAGTGAGCACTACACCAATCTGGTGGATCACTACAATTTTTGTTTACTACGGATTGTCTATCGACTCAACCAGTCTCTCTGATACTATATATTTAAACTATATTTTGACATGTGCCATTGAAATTCCCGGATTTTTCACCGCGGTACTGGTTTTGGACAGGATTGGGAGAAGAGCCACTTTGTCGTCAGGATTTTACTTTAGCGCTGCATGCAACATTGTATTTGTCTTTATACCCGATGGTAAGCTGAAAATATATGATTAGAGAATAGTTATATTAACATAGGTAATGCGCATTTATTCTCCTCATGTTTTTTTTATATTAAACCCTGGTTTTTCTAATCAAGATTTAATGGATTAGATCTAATGGCTCAGTTATTTTGCTACGATGGCTTATAATTTTGACTTGATTTTTTTTCCTTTGCGTTTTAAGTTTTTTATAAGTAGAACTCTTTACTGTCAACAAACAATACCAGATGCTATGTAACATCTACTACTATATTGATATTCAATTGGACTACCAGTAAGTTCATTGATGACTTGTCTTTGGATAGCATTTATTAAACATCACTTTTGAGAGTAATCTGATGGCATGGGAATGCCCTTTCTCGAAGCAGTTTAGGTTAGGTTAGGTTGTGGATAAATCTAGAAGAATGATTTTTTAGTAATCAAGCAGGCATTGTATAAACACGCTGTAAGTATATAAACGCATTAAATTATCTAATTTAATGCTTGTGATTATTCAAAACATACAATCTTTTTAATATAATAATTTTTCGTTTTTAATATTGATTTTTTTTATTGAAACAGAAGGTTCCTTAAGTAGGGGTTGAATAAATTAATAACCGACATACATATTATAAATTTCACAATATTTTACGGCAGAAGAAGTGAGTTGCAGGACTTGGGTTTTTTTAGAAGTTATGTTTTTTCTGGCATATTATATGTCACAATGGGAAACAGTTATAGTATATTTTTAAACATTTTTAAAGTGTTATTCCACACTTAGGAAAGAAAAAGACTTATTTAGAAAACGTATAAAAATTTGAACGTTGCGGGACTCGAACCCGCGCCTCCTGGAAACCGACCTAGTCGGTTATACGTATACGTTTTCTAAATAAGTAGTTTTAGTATAATCTGACTTTGCCTATAGTGATTTGCTTGATTTCAAATAGTAATAAAAATGTATTTAGCTACTTTATATCCGACTTAAACTGGGCAGAGTCTATATAGTATACTAGCGGCTCGCCCACGGCTTCGCCCGCTTAAAATACATGATTATTGATTTAATAAGCAGAATTGATTGGCAACTATAATAACTTCTAATATGATTTTTTTACGACATTATCGTCAAAGAATTTTTGATTGTTTTAAATAAAAAAATACGACCATTGTTGATATTTGATATTTATAAAATATACATAAAGCTAATTATTTATTACACGTATATATTTTTGTAACTTTATGTTCTTTTTACCTATATAATATACTCTGTTAAATGTGCTGATGTCAGTGAATAATTTAATTTACTCATTCAGAAACAGCCTTAAATGTTAAATTATTGATTTGAAGGATTCATAATATTCTTTGTAAAATAACTGTAATAATTGCATATTAACTCCTGTACAGTTTTTAAATTAGTTACATATATTATATGAACGAACCAACCAAAAAATCTTTGTATTTACTTGATATTTCTTTCAAGATCGTTCTTTATCTCTATGTTGAATTAATTACGACTTCTTTCAAATGACGATATCTTTTTTTTTAATGAACCGATTTTGATGAACTAAACTTTAGTATTTAAGTTGAGTTAAACAAAGCAATTGGTGAAATTTTCAAGTAAATCGGTTCAGTACTTTCAGAGAAAAATGCGGACAGAAATATGTCGACAGACAGACAGACAGACAGACAGACAGACAGACAAGAAATTCAAAAAAAATCTTTTTGCTTTCTATTATTCTTTTTAAGTGTCCCTCTATCCATTTCAGTCAAAATTACTAAATGTACAGACAAAATATTTTTACTGTCTTATTATATATAGAGATAGAGATTACTAATAAAATTTATGATATAATTTATTGAAATATGTTAATTTTACAAATTTTCTCATGAGTGGGGAAGGAATTAATCAGTTTCAGCTAGCTACCAAATACAATTACTTATCAATAGCAGCCAAATACAATTACGTATCGGAGCAGTAATAATTGTTTTTTTTTCTGATGTTCTAGATCTTACAGCTCTGAGACTTATAATATTTTTATTGGGAAAATTTGGGATATCTATGGTAATGACATCACTATATTTATATACATCAGAGTTGTATCCAACAGAGTTCCGTCACAGTCTTCTTGCCTTCTCTTCCATGATTGGTCGCATTGGAGCTATTACTGCGCCTCTAACGCCTGTTCTTGTAAGTGTATATTATTTCTTTATATAAAGCATGTTCTTTCTGATACTCTTGGAATAAGCTTAACAAAAAACTATAAACTAAGATTCCAGATATTGTGAATATTAATAAAATAGGCGTGGCGCAGGGGCACAAGCTTGCTGTTGTAAGCGTGATAGGTTGTGAGTTTGATTCCCACTCGAGGAAATGAAATATTATATATTCATTTTCATTGTTCTGGTAACGAGGCAAAGCGCGGCGTTGAGTTCCGCCACTCTAACATTCGGTGAAAAGTGGGGAATAGAAGTGTTTCAATGAGAACGGAGTGTCTTAATACGAGGTTCCCAGTTTTTTAGTGGCTGTGCTGTAGCTACAGCTACAGATATAAATCATCACTCAAATCGCCCGCAATTTTTCACCATAACTAAATTTTTATTTCATTGGCAATAACATCTCTTAACGCTATGTTCTCTGTGCCTATATATATGTAGGTTACAGCGTGTAGTTAAAAATATGTACAAAATTAGAAAATGTTCTTTCCCAGATGGAATATTGGCACGGAGTCCCATCCGTCATGTTTGGATGTATGGGCATTATATCAGGTCTGTTGGTGCTCACTCAACCCGAGACATTAGGCACCAAGATGCCAGACACATTAGCTGAAGCAGAAAGATTGGGCAAAGCAAAACAATCGCAGAGAATTTAAATTATGTTTTCCTTTATATTGAAAACGACAATTGCATGAATTTCAATATAGTTTCAGCGACAAGTATTATACTTTGTTTATTCCATACTTATATGTATTTATAAAACATTATTTATCTTGTTATTGTAATCCTATAGAATTAAGTTATTAGTACTCATAATTTCATAAGTGAATATTCTCATGTCATTATTTATTTATATTGATTAAAAGATATGAGTGATAAGGAAGCGTAAGCTATGGAATTACGAAACTAACATAACGATACATGTATTTACTTGTAGTGCTTATCATAAAACAAATCTTAGGCATCAAATAGTAAACGAACATGTATTTGCTTTTTTTAAAGATATTTATAATTTCACATGAAGGTAGTTATTAAAGTAGCTGGTGTATTATGAGTGACATTTGTATTAAATGTATAATTCCTCCTTCGTGTTTTCTCCATACAACGTGACATTGGCGAAGTGATATGTGCTCAACTGGAACGCTCGGAACACCACAATCAAAGAACCAAATATACTATTGCGAGTAGTATTAATAGAAAAACTATAAAAATTATAACTTATACTAATATTGAAATATCTTAAGTGATTTTAGTTACTAAAGTGCTTATATTTCAAATTACAATACGCAAGTGCTTAAGTTAGTTCAGAGAAATAGGTAGGTACATAAAATAACAAATATTAGATAATACGTGCATAAAATGGATTAACATTACTAGGCTATAGTGTGACCTACAGCTTGCAGCAGCATCTCTATCTTATCAATAAGTTAATATTTAATATATTTATAATATGATAGATTATATAAATGAATGATGCCTTCAATCTCCTTCTGGATTTACTAATTTAATGAGAGAGCTTGAATAGATCTTAACTTGATCATATCATAATGGAAGAAACAAATAGCAAAAACAGCGAAACTGACGGGAAGGAAAAAGTAAGCAATGGGGATAAAGCACAAGACATGGAGAAGCCAATGGATTTAGATGATGTTCTGACTAACGAATTAGGACAGTTTGGATACTTCCAACTAAGAAACATATTGCTAGTCGCTTTACCAATTATGACGTCGTGCTTCATGAGTGAATATATTTTTTCAGCAGCTATTATTACACACAGGTATTTATTATTGAATTCTATTTGGATTACCATGTATTTAAGATTTTATATTAAGTTCTAAAATAATGTTATCCAAATATTTTTTTTGCTTTTTTTATTTTGTACGCCAAAATAGTAAAAAAATAAATAAATCAGCTTCACGCTGTATCACACACACAGTAGGGTAGGCAGAGGGAATCTAGTGTTAAGACACTCCGTTCCCCACTTTCTGCCGAATTCTGGAGGCATTGCGTGTTGAGTGGCAAAACTCAACGCCGCGCTTTGCCTCGACACCAGAACGAAGAAAAGGAAATATAAATTTAAGTAAATGATTCATCTCCTGGAGTGGGGATCGAACTCACAATCAGTCGATTTACAGTCACACTTTGTGCCCCTGCGCCATGACTGGCCAAAATAGTTATTATAAATATATATGTACATTCGTTTAATAAAAAAACTATTTTAGATGTCGTGTACCAGAATGTGCCGAAAATAGTAAATTTCACAATATAAAACCCCACTGGTTGCTAAATGCTATACCGGAGAGTACGTCAGGGTTTTCAAGCTGCCAGAGGTACGTTCCTCTAGATATTCGCGATAATGGGACTTTGGATAGTTGCCCTTCTCATTTATTTAATCAGTCCGTTACTGTCAACTGCGATGCATTCGTCTATGCCGAAGATAACACAGTCGTAGCTGATGTAAGCTAAAAACAACATAGTATACTATCCTATTGTAAGTGTAATAATACGTAAAATATAAATATTTCATTAATATTAAAGTAAAATCCTTTTCAGTTTGATTTGGCATGTCAAGAATGGCTGCGGGCGCTGGCCGGCTTCAGCCACAGTTTAGGTACTTTATTATCGTTACCAATCACAGGCTATGTATCTGACCATTACGGCCGTAGAGTAGCACTTATTATAAATGTCTTAAATTTAGGCCTCATTGGTGTACTGAGAGCTTTTTCAGTTAATTACACAATGTATGTGATTCTTCAGATTTTGCAATCAATATTGGGAGGTGGTACATACAGTTCAGCCTATATATTTGGTATGTATTTTTGAAAAATATTATTTATATATTTATATATTTATATATATATATATATATATATATATATATATATATATATATATATATATATATATATATACATATATATATATATACATAGTCTTGATTTATCTTTTCAGCTGCAGAATTTGTAGGACCTAAATATCGTGTGCTCACAACTGCTACTTGCCCCTCATTTTTTGCAATCGGACAAATACTACTTGCTGCTATCGCATGGCTGGTTCATCCTTGGCGCTATATGATCTTAATTTTGCACGTTCCTTGTTTTTTAATAGTTAGCTATTATTGGATTCTCAATGAAAGTGTTCGATGGCTGCTTTCTAAGCAAAAATTCGAAGAGGCTAGAGTGGTATTAGAAAAAGTTGCGAAAGTAAATAAAACATATATTAGTGGAAAATCTATGCAACGACTTTTAAAGCCTCCGACAACGTCAACTAAAGTAAATATTACGATTCAATACTTTATTAAAATAACAGTTTTAACTTTTAAACGTACGTACTCGTACACGTAATCAATAGACTTAATTAAGTACTTTCGCTATTTCATAATTTCTTCAACGCTTTTTGTACGCTACAAACTGATTTTGAGGCCAGTCCTGGCGCAGAGGCTCAAACGTGTGACTGTAAACGCGACAGGTTGTGAATTCGATTCCCACTCGAAGAAATGAAATATAAGGTTTTCATTACTTCGCTCGCTGGTGTTGACGCAAAGCGCGGCGGTGAGTTTCGTCACTCAACACACAATGTCTCCAGAATTCGGCAGAAAGTGGGAAGTGAAGTGTCTTAACACTAAGCACCTGTGCTTAGACACATTGCTACATGCGGAATAGAAAAAAGAACAAATTGTTTATAATGCCTAACCTATTATAATAGCCATATCAATATATTTTTCTATCCCATTAGGCATTTTTAGAATTCTCTTTTGTCATTTATAATAATTATACATGAAAAAATACTAACCTTTTATAACTTTTTTCAGAAAGATAGTTCCAACTTAATAAAAAGTGTGTTTCAATCTCCTACCCTACTGCGAAGAGTCTGCACTACACCCATCTGGTGGATCACAGCTACCTTTGTCTACTACGGCTTGTCCATTAATTCTACAAATCTTGCTGGGAATAGATATCTAAACTATATAATTATATCTAGTATTGAAATTCCGGGAAATTATTCATCACTTCTTATTCTCAACAAAATTGGAAGGAAAGCGACATTGTCGTTGGCTTTCTTCTTTAGCGCAATTTGTAATATTGCATTTGTTTTTATTCCAAAAGGTGGGTGCGGATAGCAAATATATTTTTTTCTAGTAACAATATTTAAAAAAATCCCTCACGCCTCTCGCATGAGCCGACCGACAGAACTTATTGTTAGATACTCCGTAATCCAATTTCCGCCGAATTCTATAGCATTGCATGTTGAGTAGCAGAACTCAACGCTGCGCTTTGCCTCGACACAAGGGCGAAGAAAAGAAAATGTAAATATAAATAGATATTTAATTTCCTCTAGTGGGATTCGAATCCACAACCAGTGGGGTTTACAGTCACACTTTGTGCTCCTCTGCCATGACTGGGCTCCAACCTCTGCGTTTACTTATAAAATACTAATAGATGCTGTTCCTATGTGGCAAATATGAATAAGATTTATTTTTTAAATACGAGTAACTCATATTTTATTTTTCTTTAGACATGTATGAGATACGTTTGGTAGTTTATTTACTGGGTAAATTCGGCGCCTCCATTGTGATGACTTCCATATATCTTTACACGTCAGAACTTTATCCTACTCAATATCGGCACAGTCTACTTGGTTTCTCGTCAATGATTGGTAGAATTGGTTCTATCACAGCTCCACTTACACCAGCGCTTGTAAGTTTAAAAAATATTTTATATCTTTTCTTTTAAATATATTTTTTATACAGAATGTTTTTGTCTTCACCACTTTAAGTAAAAACACAGTTTTAGGTACTCTATAAAAGCCTAATAAAATTAAAACGAAAGAGATTTTGCCAAAAATGCTAAAATGTTTTTTTTTAAATATCGTTGTTTAATAAAACGCTATTAATTACAACGCCATATTTTTTTTAAGAATTACACACACAGACAGTAACCTATCAAAGCAAAAACATCGCACTCGCTCCATATTCGAAATCCAGTCGTAGGTAATATCGTTGAAGTTGAACGTTGTTTAGGTTTATTACAGAAAATAGGTGAATGCGTAAAATAGAACGAGAGATCCTCCTCTCTCGTTTTGGTATGTTTTTTTTTTATATGAAAAATGGCAGATCGGCAATTTTAGTAGTATTTTTGTAATAGATCCACTATTACGTCAATGTGTACGTCACTGTGTACTGTTTATGTCATTTGTATCTATTCGTAACTTTGTCACAAGTAATACAGTATGGATCAAAATTAATAAATGAAAATAATAATAATCTTACATTTAAGCTGTTGATCTTGATTATTAGATATGGGTTCGCCTATATATTTTACCCTATACGCTGCTCCCGTAAAAGGAGCGCAGTCGCTTCTACCCTGTATTTTTCAATATTTCCATTTATTTAAACAAAAAAATGCTCACTTTATTTAAATTTAAGTCATGTAACGCGTTTTTCAATATACTAAAAGGTAAATGAAATAAAAAACAACATTGAAACTAAAAACTTTGCTTAAGCTGTATTTAAACCTTAAAATTGAGGTTCAGTATTGTATTATACATTCAATATTTTCATATTCTAGATGACATACTGGCATGGTATTCCATCATTAATGTTTGGATGTATGGGTATTTTATCTGGTCTTTTGGTTTTGACACAACCAGAGACGATGAACACCAAATTACCCAACACTTTGGCTGAAGCTGACGCTCTTGGAAATGCGGAATCCAAAAACAATTTATAAGAGGACCATTATATTTTCTAAACAATGTAAATAAGGAAATAGTATTGTTGTAATATTTATTGTACTTAAGTTACCAAAAGTTATTTTAAAATGTTCATGAGTTAAGAATAAGTTTTGTTACAGATTATTTTTTGTATTTAAATTGTTAAATATATTATGTAATGTATTCTATTATATATATTATGTAATGTATTATATGTAATGTATATATTGTAGGTGTTAACTATGTACAAAATATATTACATTAATAAATATTAATTATTATTAATCCCTGGTGTAAGATATCGTGAAAAGAAAAATATATACACGAAAACAGAAATAATAATTCATTTTTAAATAAAAGAAGAATCATATCACTTGGCACACTTAGAAACTATTTGCATATGATGTTTGTGAACTTGTGTTTCATTCAGAGGATTGATTATACTTAAGAATATACTCGAACATTGAGTGGCAGTGTTAAGGTAACCCGTTCCCCTCTTTTCACTCAATTTTCGAGACATTGTGTATGGAGTGGCGCAAACTCAACGCCGCACTTTCTTTTGTTACCTGTACTAGGAAATGACAATAATTTATTCTCCCAAGTGGGATTCGAACCCACAACAGTATCATCGTCAGATGTTGTGTCGCTGTGGCCTCTCAAAGCAAATTTACCAAAATTAAATCAGTCGGTTAACATCATTAAGTATTCATTAATCTTTACTTGAGTTCTTATTTATATTTAATTGATTCACAATCATACCTTTATTGTTATTGTTATCAATATAATACAACTGTTGATTTGATAGCAATGGATATGCTTATTAATCCTTCGGATTATTATTATCAAACACATTAATTGGCTTTAATACACTTGTAATTTTGCAAATATTATATAGTTTTAAATCATTATTATAATTTATTAAAAATATAAAATAATACTATTTTATTTATATTACATTAACACAACTATTACTTCTAACTTATACTGTTCTTGTTTGTAAATTTGGTTTTAGTCCATTGTTACCTTTAGGCGGATTAGCTACTAAGAGTTTTTCATTAGCACTTTGCACTTTTATTCACGCTGTAGCAACATTTTGGTGATTTTTTTGAGTATTAATTTTCTCAGCATCTACAACTTGGTCAGGGAGATCTGATTGACTAGTGTCAGGGAGAAAAAGAGCCAAAAGAGCGGGACTTAACGCCGCCAATCCAAAAACTATGCTTGGTAACCCTTGATAATACTTTTCCTGGAATATATAGAGCATCAGTTTTTATAAAGTATATGACATAATATTTTAACGTGTTTCAAGTGTTATTCCACACTTAGGAAAAAAATAATTTAAAAATACTCTTAAAAAGTGTATATAATATAATAGTTATCGATCATAAGACATTTTTGCAAGAAATAATCTATAATAGATAATAAATAAAATTAATTTAAATAGATTTTTTTTCTTTTCACTTATCTCTGGTATCTTGTGAAATATCAACGAAAACTCAATACGTTCTTTCATTCTGAATACATAGAAAATATTTATCGAATAATCATCTGTGTGAATAGTTTTACATAACCTACCAGAAGTGGTGTCTGTGGAGCCAATACAGATCCTATTCGTCCAAACGTATTCGCTATATTGGTGAGCGAGTTTCTTGATGTAGTTGGGAACACCTCCATCGCAACTACGTGCATGGAAAAAACACCGTAACTGCTACACATTTTGGCCAGCATGTAAAATACAACTGATGCCCACCAGACTGCTGAAAAAAAGACTTGATTTTGTTTGACTTGACTTTGTTTAAAACAAATCATCAATATTAAGCACTTACGCAGTAAATAAAGGTTATAAAAAGTAGGATAGGTTATAAAAGAAGGTAGGATGTACATACATATAATATTAATTAACTGAAAAGTGCTATTACAGACTTACATTTAGGCACGAATGCGGACGCCATAAAAAAGCACGCACACAAACAATATGCCACACAAATAGGTGTTTTTCTCCCAAACCTTGTCAAAGTAAAAGCTGTGATTATTCTTGTAGGAACTGATACAAGCATTAAAGCTGAGAAGTTTATATATTTGTTGCCACATATTATAGTAGAATTGATAACGGAGCCTGTAAACACGAACATGCAGCACAAAACCGATCCTGATATAAGGGCCATTCTGATGAGTATAGTTCTTGATCTTAAAACGGATAGAATACTAGATGTTTCCACTGGTGATGATTGACCGATCTGAAATAATACACTAATTTAATTTTTGGAAATCTTCAATGCTTAATACTACAATATGACACCTATTTTTTATTATTGAAAGAAATTTTGGTATCTGGGGTAGTTAAAAAGTAAATTTAAAAAATCACCTCTTCTGTCTTTGCTCTCTCGTCAATTATTTTATTGAGCATATCCTTTGCTTTACTGGAAAGCGTGATATTATTTATTTTCGCAACTTTGTTAAGCACACGAACAGCCTCGTCCTTTCTGTTGTGAGCAAAGAGCCATCGAACTCCCTCGTCCATAAGAAATATGTAAAATACCTAAAAAACGTAGTCTTTGTACATTTATTGTTAAGAACGATGTGACTATTTATGATTTGAAAATTAATAATTTATGAAATTGTAAAATGTAAAGGCTTACTACAATCAGTAGCGGGGCATATATAGCTCTCATCATATGTCTCCAATAAGGTATTTTCCAAGCGATTAATCCAAAAAACGCACTTCCAGTACATGCCAAAATGTCGGATATGCAAGAAAACGCCACCCTGTTCTTCTGGCTGACTGATTCCAAAGCTATAATTTTTATACTTTCATCATTCATATATTTTTATTAAGTTTTACATTTTTAAATATAAATTAATATTAAAAATACAGTAATATGAGGCCAATCGTGGCGCAGGGGCATAAAATGTGACTGTAAAATCGACTGGTGGTGGGTTCGATCCCCACTGGAGAAAATGAAATATTTATTTACATTTATATTTTCATTTCTTCGCACTGGTATCGAGGCAAAGCAAGGCGTTGAGTTCCGTTATTCAACACGCAATGCCTCCAGAATTCGGCAGTAAGTGGAGAATGGAGTTTCTTAATACTAAGTTCCCTCTGCCTACCCTGCTGTGTGCGGGATACAGCGTGAAGCTAATTTAATTTTTTTTTTAATACTAAGTTCCCTCTGCCTAGAGCTCGAAAGAGACCTCTCAATACCCGCCGTCTCATGTAATATTGCCTGCGGTATCCGGTTGTTGATACAATAGCTAGCCGAGATAACTTCTTAAGATATTGGTCGAAGCTTTTTGCTATTAAATACTTAACAGAAACCACTATCGGCACAATTATAGTCACAGTGACACACAAAATAAGGAGCAGAGCGGAGCGAAGGAAGTGTCTACGTTCGGGCCTATTAGGACTCTATGGAATCTACCATGCAGCTGCTTGTTCTTCCACATATCCATCCGATTAGAAGTAGTAAGTACTATAAGACCTACGCTATTTCTCTTTGGCTAAGAAAAAGAAGTAAGGCTTTTGTCAACTGCTACCACATCCATGAGTATATCCACATCAATCTTGAAAAAAATCTCTAAGACTGCGTATCTCGTGGTTCTATAGATTGTTGACATTCAAAAAGCCTCGACTTACGCACTTACGCGGAATATACGGACCCTTTACATACAAACACGGGTGATGCATTCAGTATGTCGTCAGCAATTTACGTATTTGGCGATCTACGAATCTAATTCAGTCTATTTCTATCTTACAAAGTATAGGCTGAAGGGGCATAGCCCAACTTTGAAGACTTTACTGCCACCAGAAAAAGATATTATTATTACTACTTAATGCCTTTTGAATGTTAGTAATGTTAATTTTTATGTGAACAAAGAAAATATTGACAAACTTTTACTAACTGACTAATGCTATTTCAAATAGTTATCATATTATAAAAGGTACAAAATTTATGTTGGTGTTTTGATTAATGATTGTTATATTTTAAAATATCATTTAACTAACATAAAACCAGTGAAGCATTGCCATATCCAAGTGCTGTCTCTAGAAATTCTAATATCAGAAGCGACCAATAGTCAAATACAACTGACTTCAGAAGACCAACCGTCCCCACCACTAGGGGAGTCCCCACAATTATTACTTTTCTGCCATATCTGAAACATAAAGCAAATATTTTAACATCCTGTGCTTTTTAATAATTACATAACAACTTTTGGAATTTGAATTAATATTTTACCTGTCAGATATAAATCCCAAGATTAAATATGAGAAGACCAGACCGAGGTTGTGGACCGTTCCAATGAGCGTTCTCTTCCATGGCTGACATCCCAAGTCGAACTAAAATTATATTTTTTAATGTCGAAAATTTTATTTCAATAGGTTAAGCAAAATTTATAATGAGATGCAAATGCTCTTAATATAAGCCTACTTTTTGCTTGCGGCAAAAGTAATTTCATATTTTATACGACATTTTATTAAGATCAATATATATATATATATATATATATATATATATATATATATATATATATATANATGTAATTATTGCTTTACGTGAAACTATCACTAACCGAAAGCTTGTCTATGTACATGCAACATAATTCTATTTTTTTAAGTTTCACGCTGTATCCAGTACGTAGCAGGATACCTGGGAACCTAATGTGAAGGCACTCCATTCTTATTCGATTTCTGTGTGTGTGAACAGAATTTTCGTAATAGACATTTCCGTTCCCCACTTTCATATTTCTGGAGGCATAACGTGTGGAGTAGCGGAACTCAAGCTCAATGCTTTGCCTCGTTAACAAAGCAAGGAAATAAAGTTAATATAATATAGCGATAGATTGTGGGTTGTTGATTAATATAATAGTCGGAGGAATATTATATTAATCAACAACCCACAACTTATCACGTTTACAGTCGCACACTTGTGCCTCTGCGTCACGGCTGGCCTCAAAATCTAGGTTCTGAATTATCAATTAAAAAGAAAAAAAAATCAAATGAGCTTCACGCTGTATCCCGCACACAGCAGGGTAGGCAGAGGGAACCTAGTGTTAACACTCCGTTCCCCACTTTCTGCCGAATTCTGGAGGCATTGCGTGTTGAGTGGCAGAACTCAACGCCGCGCTTGTCCTCGACACCAGAGCGAAGAAATGGAAAAAGAAAATTAACAATTATATCCAGTAGTGCACAATCGACATAATCATATCTTACCGATTTCTTTTTAATCGTAGAAAAGTTTTAATATATAAAAATATGATAATTTAGTAATGGAAATAAAATCACATGATTATATAGCTACTGGACATGAAAGAGAAGATTGTTAACTTAAAAGTCCCCAAAATTAAGTAAAAATAAAAATAATAATTTAGGTTTATACATCGGATAATTTTTTTTTATTATACTAACTAACTGGGATAAGTAATCTATATATTTTATGTTAAATATATATTTATATATTGACAGCTATTATAATATATTGCTACATATTGTTTATATACGTATGTGTTTTCTCTGCTTTCATACATAAGTATGAAACAATAATAAAAAAACACAACACGACAGTTTAAAATGTCCATGGGCACTTAACATTTTCTGGTTGTTCTGCTCGTTTCTTGCTATAAAAAAATCGAACCTAGAACTTCAACCATGTTACAAGCATACATCTAAAATGTATGTGGTGATCATAGTTGCATAACAACATAAAGGAAATACGTATTATGTAATAGTAAGTCACGGCCAGCATTATTTACGAGACTTACACATAAATTACTTATTTTGCACGATTATTCACTTTATTTGTAAATAAACAAGATAATCAGCTATTTTATAATAGCTTAAACTTTAACGTACTGTAGAGGATCAATATATAATATTTGATAATCTATTTATGAACATTTCAAATGTGATAAGATTTGAATCAACGTCCCCTGCTGTTATTCAATATATTTTAATAGCTTCACGCACGAGGGGTAAACACTAAGATTTCAGATACTCCGTTCCCTACGCACCGCCAATGTTACCGCAATTTTTGAAATATTGCGAGTTGTTACCAAAGTGAGAAAGTGAAAATATATAAATCATTCTCTCGAAGGGGAATCGAACCCACAATCGTCGTATTTACAGTCAGATGTTTCCCACTGCGCTATCATTATACAGGGTGGAAGTGTCAGCACCACATTAAATGAAACCACAGTTTTAACTACTCTATAAAAGTCTAATATAATTCAGAAAAAAATAAATTCCCAAAAATGAAAAAGTTTTTTTTTCAAACAAAATAAATAATAAAATAATCGTTTTAAAATAAAACGCCATTTGTCAAGAATATTATAAACACGCACACATACGCGCACACTAAGCTGTCAAAGCGGCAACGTCGCACACGCTTCATTCAAGAAATCGAGTCGCAGCAACTAGCGTAGGTATGTAGCAAACGGCGGCGAAGTGATGTTAAATCAACGCAACACTTAGGAATACACTTTACACACACTTTTATCATATTCTTTCTGTCCACTTATTATTTGCTACATTTTTAAATTTTCAAAGTGTCCCCCTTGCTTGTAAATACATAAATGGCATCTGCGTAACAAATTACGTCTTACTTTATTCAGTAGATCCCCCCGCGCGGCTAATTCTTTAATTTTATCAAAAGCACGCTCAATTCTTTGCCGGAGCTCGTCTTCTGTATGGACTTCTGACGCATATACTTCATTTTTTACTTGCCCCCACAAAAAAAAATCAAGCGGCGTGAGGTCCGGGGAACGGGCAGGCCACCACCGAGGTCCATACCTTCCGATCCATTGTTCTCCAAATATGCTCGCGAGCGTGTTTCTAGCAAGCACTCCAGTGTGCGGGTGCTCCATCTAACTGAAACCACATCTTACGATATACGTCTAGGGGGATCTGGTCGACATATTCTGTTACTGTTCTCATGAGTACAGTATCGATACTTTCTATTCGATACCGTGTCCGTAAAATCATGAAACTACAAGTACCACTTACTAAAACTGTCAATTTCTTGACATAAGTTATAAAATTCTCATTACTATTTCCGCTAAGGGTAAAACATGTAAATGCTTAGATATATCAATTACTATTTGATTAAATCAAAAACTAATTTATTTTCTTTAAAAAAATAATTATTTTACCTCAAAATCTAAATACTAGTTTTCATTTAAGATTTATGTTTTAATAATTGTTTATAGTAACAATTAATAAAAGAAAAAATAATAAAATATTCATTTGGACTCTTTTGGCACTACTCATTACTTAAAAATTAACAATTACAAGTCAAGTCAGTATTTTTTTATTGTCTTTTTTCACATAATAGCTATGAATAAAAATTTTTATTAAATATTATAAACAAAAAATAAAATAAAAAATAAATAATAAACAATATTTTTATTTATTTGTTTAATACATATGCTGCTGTATTCACTGCTTCAGCCCATAACTTTTTAGAGAGATTCTTGGCACACAGCATGAACCTTGCTGCATCTGTTAGAGTTCTTATATCCCTTTCCGCTTTGCCATTCCGTTGTGATGTGTATGGTACAGAGGTTTGGTGTACTATACCATGTTCTAAGAATGAATTTAACACATCTTTATTAATAAATTTTAAGCCACTGTCACTTCTAAAATTTATTATTTTATTTCCTGTACCATTTTCCGCCTTGTTAATAAAATCTCTAATGCATCTTATAACTTCATCCTACTTTTTAATAAAGTATACTGTTCTACAGTGTGAATCATCATCTTTTAATATTAAAAAATAACTTGAGCCTCCAATAGATACTTCCTTCATTGGCTCACAGATGTGATTTGTTGTGACAGACGGCATGTATTCACTCACAAGTTTTAATTGATTTTGTATCACTGCTATTAAAGGGCAAACAGTGTGCTATAATACTTCTAACAACACCTGTCCACAACCAATGACACTGATTTCACTACCATCACCTAAAATTACTGATTTATTTGATACTGGTGTAAAAGTTGAAAATAAGTTTTTGTCATAACACATGTGCTCACTGTGCGCATCTGTATTCACTAACTATTTTGACTGTTTTATTTTTGTGGCACTACAAACGCATTTTTTACTTTTCTCTTGTTAAACCAACACTCATTTTTAACATGTTTACAAAATTATTAGCATTTTTTCTCACTTTTGTTAACAAAATTATTACATTTTATGTCCACATTACATTCAGTCATTATCAATGACCCATTTTAGTACACTTAAAACATTTAATATTTCTTTTATGTGTAGCATTTCTTTTTTTGCAATAAATGCAGATGATGATGACACAATTTCACCTCGTAGTAGTATTATGGTTTGGAACTTCCATGCATTCCAATTTTTTTACTCAGTTTTATTACTGTGCTGTTTCCTTTCATCGTGATTGTTTTTTTGCTTGTTTTTCTTTTTTATTCCTTCCCGGCAACTTAACCTCCAATACCAACGCCGACCGCGTGGCACGTGAAGTAACGCTGTTTTAATCTCGCCGGTATTTCTAATTTTCTATGATTGATGCAAACTTCTTAATTTTTTATTATTACGATATGGTCTGGGCCCATAACCCTTTGTATTTATATGGTTTAGTAAATAACATTCAACTATAGTCCGACACAACTACTATTGCATATGAGAAGCACGCGTGGTAGAATTACGCAGAACGCATATTTTGATATATGCACATAGACACCCCCTCTCACGCCGCACCGATTCCTCGCTAGGGCTCGCGGTTGCGTCATTCGAAGGTTGGCCCTCTTTGTGCTTCGCGCCAGTGCTGCTATATCGTGCAGGAATGATTGCTTAATATAACACTATAATTCATAATAAATGTAGATTATACTTTTTACGTATGATTTGATACTAAAATAATTAATAAAATTATCAATACTATTTACAAATAATTACTAAATAATAATTTATTTCATATTGAGTTTTCCTAGGTTCCCGTGTAACATTATAAGACTCGTTTATTACTAGTTATTTAATTTTTATACGATTTTCTATCAAAATAATTAAACGAATATAATTATTAATTAAAATGTTATAATAATAAAAAAAATTAAAAGTATGTTCGAGAAGTATTTTAAATAATGGCAACTATTACAATGTTTTTAATTATCTTAACTTAGCCGCGGAACGGCTAAGTTTTGTTGTATTTACATTATTTTGTTCGACTTTAGACATTGAGTGTTTTAATTTATTTGGATGTTGTTTAATATTAATTTTTATCATAAATCGGATTTCTAAACTCGTGATGAATGTGACATGTGATTACAGAGTATTTTTCTGAAATGTGTAACTATTGTGTGTCAGTATTTGAGTGTACTATCAAAACATACATTCTTTTAAGACATTTCAAACAAATGTTGAGTTTTTAATATTACTTATGATGTAAATATTAGTGGAAGTAAAAGGAGATTGCGTCGATGACGATGTTAAACTAATGTTAAATGTAAGTACCTATCTATCGTAGTTCAATATCGTTTTGTGTGTTAAAAATTTTGAGTATAATTTTGTGGGTGGTTCAATAACCTTGCATTATTTCGAAATAATTTCATAATAAAATAAAAGAAATAAAGTAGCATTTTATTGAACAATTTTAATAAGAGCTTTGAACGTTGTTTAGATTTATTATAAAAAATAGGTAATTGCGTGACAAAGAACGAGAAATATCGTTCTTTCTCGTTCGGTTATGTGTTTATGAATGAAAAGTAGAAGATCGGCAACGCTTAGTAGTAGTTTCTGTAGTAGTACGTGTATGTGTGCGTCACACGAAATAAAGGCTTGGATAAAAATCGTGAAATGAAAAAAAAATCCTACGTCTAAACTGTTGAGGTACGTTGATTAATTTCTTTTGCTTTGTGTTTGAAATATTTTACCCTATATGCAGTTTCAGTAATTGGAGCGCTGCCGCTTCCACCCTGTATAGTTTTTAGAAAAAAGACTGTATTCAAACAAATGACAAAGAACTATGTCCTATTTGACCAATAAAAATAAATAAGGCGACTAAATATTGCTTCTGTGCTTGTTTGAAGGTTTTCCTTTGATAATTGTCAAAAAAGGTCTAATTTTGTGATTTTCGAATATTATGTTCAACTATTGCATGACTCTAGAGAATATGAAATATTAGAGGCCCTAGAGAATTAGGGCCTGGACTGATTAAAATAATTGTCAATTTTCCAAATATGTAATGTTAAATATAAATGAAGTCGATTTTATAAATTATTTTATGTTAAAAAAGAGATCCATAAAGTGATTTATAAAAAATCAAATGTTTAATTTTGAAAATACAAATTGTTTTCTATATTTAAAAAAAATAAAATAAAAAATATACTATTAACGAAATAAATATAAACGAGTAAATGAGCTGCATAACCGAATTCTATAAAAATATTTGCTTTTGAAAAGGTGTCTCGTGGACTACCACGTCAGTATAATTGTAAAAATTGAGCCACGTCAGGGTTAAAAATCAATTATATACTCATATATATATATATCACTTTCCAGTTTTAATAAGCAAGAATGAGTGGTAAGAGAGGAAGGGAAACATCAGTTCCCTTTCGAGATCACAGTATTGATTAGAATGGTAAAATGTATGATGAATCCCGGAGGGCATGTATGTGTGGCTCTATGACAGTGGACGAGGCGAAAGAGGTATTCAGAAACCGCAGTGCTTGGCACTCTGTTCTATGTAAAAAAACACACAAGTAAAAATTTTTGTAATTCATGAAACTAAGTACCGAAGTGAAATAAACACCCACCGACCATGTAATTTTCACTTCCGTTACTATATAGAAAATGTTGAATTGAATGTTTATAAACACTTTAACAACGTTGTACAATTGCGATGAGGCTGGTAATAACGCTGGCATTACAATTTAGAGCATTACGGCCTTGGCCGTGACTGTCGGGCAACTACCTCGGTAGACAAGGACAGATTATTACTTGGTAATTCATAAGTCTTAGATATTGTTTTGAATGTGTTCTTTTTCTATGTATTTGGATAGAGATATAGGTGGAAATGCTGAAGATTAATTAGTACTTAAAGATTTTCAATCATATATAGGAGAAGGTAGTATTGTGGCTTTGATATTTGTTATTAAAAATCACGCCATCCAGTGAAACTTTTTTATTACAGAACATTAAAATGATAATATTAAAATTATACAAAAAAATCTGAGTGCCTTCTCTGAGATTTTTTCTTGTGCATTCTCGTGTTTTACAAAGCAGTTAAAACATAGTGTTAAGACACTGTGTTTCTCACTTTTCGCTGAGTTCGAGAGCCATTGCGGTTTGAGTGGCGGAACTCAACGCCACGCGTTGCCTCGACACCAGTGCGAAGAAATGGAAATATAAATTTAATTAAATATTTCATTTCATCGAGTGGGAATCGAACCCACAACCAATCGATTTTACAGTCCCACTTTTAAAAGCCTCTGCGCCACGACTGGAAATGATATATAAGTTATTTTTAGTTTTTTAAACTTTCGATTCCCAATCGAGGAAATAAAATATTTCATATTTTAGAAACAAAAGTGTCAAGGGAACGGAGCGGTAAAATACATTATTTTTCTGCTCTGGTAGACAAAGCACAGCGTTAACACACTTGATATGCAATATTTCATAATTTGGTGGGTGCGCGAAAAACGGAACCACTAGGTTCCCTATGCCTACCCTGTATGCGGGGAAAAATGTTTAACCTGCGTTTTTAAATGCAATAAAAATATAATTTTAAAATTTATCAACTTACTTCAGCAACAATACTATTATAGTCTTCATAAATAATATCATCGCAGTAGACGGTCTTGTTGTTGTCAAACATATCAGCGTTGCAGGTGTCACTTATGTTAGTTGCAGACAGGAGGAGAGGGCGGCGGCACGAACTGTTCGACGTGGTGTAGGAGGCCCATGACGCGTTAAAATTTAGAAGACTATCTTCACATTCTGGTACTCTGCATCTAAAATAATTAAATATTTTCATAAATGTATTATGTTTTATTAGAGGTTTATTACGTAGATATGTAGGTAGTCAGAGAGCGGGAGGGGTTGAAGGTTCCCCACCTTACGCTTAATTTTCCTGTCATTGCTTAAAATAACTTATTCCTTTATACTACTCAGTCACTTTAATATAAATAAATACTTAACAGTCAGTGCACGGGTGAGGCCATTAATACTTATAAAGCATTTACTAATTCATGAATATTTAAAACAATTCTACAATCAAATCGTTATGCTCATTAGAGTACTGTTACTTATTGCGGTTTAAGATAAAATGTATGTTGTGCGTTATATTTATTTTATAAAATAATATTTATTTCTGGCTCTACACAGCCTCTGACTAATTGAGAAAGTTGTAGGTTCGATTCCTACTCCGAAAAAAATATTTTAGCATTTTTTTATTTACATTATTTAATTTTTCTAGTGATTCTATAAGGGTTCCGTACTACAAAAGGTAAAAACGGAACCCTTGTAGGATCACCTTAATATCCGTCCATCCTGTATATCTGTCAAGATCAAAAAAAGAGGCCAGTCGAAAAAAAGGGGCACAAAGTGTGACTGTAAAATCGACTGGTTGTGGGTTCGATCCCCACTCGAGGAAATAAAATATTTATTTCAACACTCAATGCCACGCATGTTATTTAACTTTAGTTTTAGATTGAATATTTAAAAATATTGTAAAATTATATAATAATGTAATCATAGCGAGAAAAAGGATACGGACAGAATGTCTGTAGTGTATTATATATTTTTTAAATAGTAAAAAAAGCACCTTACCTAAAAGGCACTTCGCTTGCTGTGAACACATAGTTAAAATTACACATGTTCAAGAAAGAGTCTCTAAAGGCCAATAAGAGGAGGAGAAGCAGTTGATATTTCCCAAAACTACCCAATTCCGTCAAAATCCCGTCGAGGTTGAATTGTCCTTCAGGCTCCTCTACAGTTGATTGTGCAGACATCTGGAACGCAATTTATTATTAAAATAGACTAAAATGCAGAAAATACGTTTATTTGGTACAATAATGACATAATTGAATGTATTTTAATAAAAAATATGAATATGACAACATTAAATATTTGTATCTCTATATTATAGCTTCACACTGTATCCCGCACATATCAGGATAGTCAGAGGGAACCTGGGTACCATTTTAGAGGCATTGTGTATTGAGTAGCGGTTCTCAACGCTTTACGATTTATCTTGTTATCAAAGCAAGGACAAGAAAACAAGCCTGAGTGGAAATCAAACTCACAATCACTTCTTTTACCTTCAGACGCTACAGCGTCTGACTGTAAAAGAGCTGTGGTACACCACGACGGCGTTTTTTTTTAGATTCACGCTGTGTTCCGCACATAAGAAGGTAGGTAGAACGTAACAAAGGAACCTGTTATTAAGATACTCCGTTCCCCATAAATATATTCAATACCTCACTTTCCGCTGAATTCTTAAAACATTGCGTACTGAGTAGAGGAAACGAAAATATTAAATATTTAATTCCCCCAAGTGGAAATCGAACTATTATTATTCTCAAAACTGATGGTGAATATAACAAGCGAGATCTTAGCACAAATAATATTCGACAATTGCTGAAAAATCTATCTGAAACGCAAATTTCCGTTCTTTTATTATACTATTGTTAAATTCGCAGCCGAAAGCAAAATAATAATGATAATAGCAAATAACATATAAATGAGATATATTTTATTTTTGAACATTTACATTTAACTAGTTTTTACCGGCGGTTTTGTTCGCGTTGAAATGTTTTGAAATGACTGCCATGTTAAATCATGCTTTATTAAGAAACATATACTTGATCAAATTCTTCATCCTCGTCAAAAATATCTTTTCAATATTTTTTGAAGAGGTCTTGAATAGTTCAGGTGTGCAAGTGTAACAAAAGAACTTACTCACATCGACTTTTTAAGAATTCAACGCCAACGTGGAACTCAACGCCATTGCAGATCGTTACAAAGAACTCTATATAGATTTTGATTGAATACATAACGAATTTTATAAAAATTGTAGGAAAAACGATGCATATGAATCGCTATTATGCTCGAATATTTTGATTGCGTTGACAAATTTATGTTATCTGTGATCCACCTCCAGGGGACAGTAAACGTGGATATTTGATATTAATTTCAGCTTAATACCTCCACGCGATCTCCAGATAAATAGTCTTGACAGATGGACAACAAAGTGATCCTATAAGTGTTCCGTTTTTTCCTTACGAGGTACGGAATCCTAACAATATAATCTTAGAATAGCAGTATTTTATTTCAATACAATCACAAAAATTAAAAATAAACTCAAGATATTCGGATACTGAAATATAAACACTATATTATTTTGACTTTTTCATACAAATACACCAAAAAAATATTTTTTATTGTAAGTTTTGTAACCTACATAACTCTGTGGACAGAAAGTTATGTGTTGCTATTTTATAATATGAAAGGCAATACAATAATGGTAAGAACAATTCATTAGAAGCCAGTGCATTTGCCTATTCTTCTAGACCCTTTGATGATTGAACAATTTTGTATTTACAGTTTCAGTTTTCTACAGTTTCTATTGTGATTTAGTAAACAATGAGAACAATTAATTAACGTAATGACTTACACAAGAGATGTGTTATATGAGAGTTATAAGACCTAGCGCCGTCATCAGACCTAATACAGGTGCCTGAATGCATGCGGTGTTTGAAGGTTTGATTCCTATAATGTTTGTTTAAGTAAACGTACAAACAAGTATTACCATTGAATCTATGAAAATTGTTGATATGTAGATTGATTTATTTTTCTGTCGATAGGAGGTATATAAGCAAAAGTTATTTTTATATAAGTCTTGGGTATGTCAATATTTTATTTTATTTTAAATAATATCTGTGTCAATAATTCGCAGAACATGTATGGTAAATATTATAAATTATAAATAAAATTGAATTAAATTATAAAATTGAGGCCGGTCGTGGCACAGAGGCATAAAGTGTGACTGTAAACGCGACTGGTTGTGGGTTCGATCCCCACTCAAGGAGATGAAATATTTATTTACATTTATATTTCCATTTCTTCGCTCTGGGGTCGAGGCAAAGCGCGGCTTTGAGTTCTGCCACTCAACACGCAATGCATCCAGAATTCGGCAGAAATTGGGGAACGGAGTGTCTTAACACTAGGTTCCCTCTGCCTACTCTGCTTTATTGTGCGGGATATAGCGTGAAGCTGATTTATTTATAAATAAAATTGTCAATTACGCTTTAACAATATTGTATTCAAAAGACTTATTATAATGCTAAGGCCAAATTATTGTTTCATTATAACGTAGTATATAAATGGTTCACGATCAAGGCTATTAGAACCTAATGTTAAAACACTCTGTTTTCCTTTTTTGCTTATTTTAGAAAAATTGCGAATTAAGTTGCGAAACACAACGCCATCCTACGTTTTTCTGAACTGTTGGCTGGTTTTCCACTGCTGGGAATAGGCCACGATTATTGTTCGCCACTCTGTCCGATGCTGCTTCCTTTGAGTCCAGCGGTTTTCCACTGTCTTCTTTAGGTCGTCGCTCCACCTAGATGGAAGACGGCCTATGCTCTTTTTTGCCGGGACATGATCGCAATCCGAGGACCTTGCATTGGGTCTTGTTTTTCTTTTTCTTTGGTTGTCGAACTTCTTAACGATATGGACTGCCCATTGCCACTTCAGCTTAGAGATATATAAATATGTAATATGACGAAGAGAAATTTGAAACATAGCTATCTCCATCGTTCGTTGAGCGACTTTGAGCCTATAGAAAAAAAGTTTCAGCACCAAAGATCATCGCTGACAACTTCAAGATGAGATGAGATATACTCATACATGATGGAAGTGAAAATGAAATCTATAAAAGCCGAATAAAATTAAAAAAAAAAAAACAAAAATAAAAAAGTGTTTTTTTCAAACGAAATAAATAATTAAATTATCGTTGCAAAATAAAACGATATTTGTCAAGAACGACGCACGCAGCCATAAACCTATCAAAGGGAAACCACCGCATACGCCTCATTCCAAAATCGTGTCGTAGGCATTGGCGGCAAAGCTCAAAGTTGATTAAAATTTAGTAGTATTTTTGTTGTAGTATGTGTTTACGTTATTGGTATCTATGCGTAACTGCGTCACACGAAATACAGGTATGGATAAACATCGTGAAATAGACAAATAAAATCCTACGTATAAACTGTTGAGGTATCTTGATTAATTTGTTTAGGTATGAATAAATAAATAAATCAGCTTCACGCTGTATACCGCATACAGCAGGGTAGGCAGATGGAACCTAGTGTTAAGACACTCCGTTCCCCACTTTCTGTCGAATTCTGGAGGCATTGCGTGTAGAGTGGCAGGACTCAACGCCGCACTTTGCCTCGACACCTGAGCGAAGAAATGGAAATATCAATTTATATAATATGTAAATATTTATGGCCTCTTGTTTAGGTATGAGTTTGAAATGTTTAACCCTATATGCTGTTCCCGCAAAAGGAGCGCTGACGCTTCCATCCTGTATATAAGCTGTACTATATGCTAGCTGTATTAAATCTGTTCTAATATAAAATAAATTGCACCACTGAGGCACAAGGACTTTAAAATCCGTTTTCTTGTAAATATACTAGTTACTACAAAAAAAAAGGAAAAATAAAAATTAAGCTTGAAATGGTAAATCAAATGGCCCTTTATACCAATACAGCACAAAAAGACACGAGAAGTCTCATATAACGTTCGCTTAATATGTTTGTAAAACAGTCATTGTTCACTTCTACTTAACAATAATCTATAAGTCATTTCTCACTTTACGTCCGGTGCTTTCGCCGAATCTAGAATAGTGTCTAAAATTCTAAATAACACTATTTTGCCTGATTATGATGTGATGGTTATATGTTCATTTCTCTCTCACTGAAGTATATTTAAAATTTAGTTTTATTTCAGCTCCATGGTTTATCCGGTTTATCTTCTAGCAGGGTAGTCAGAGAGATTTAATGTCAAAACAATCTGGTCTCCGCTTTGCGCACGCATTCGAGACATTGCGTTTTAAATGACGGAGCTCAACGCCGCGTTTTGTATAACTTATACAGGATAATTCATATAATTAATTCTCTTGAGTGGAAATCGTCCTACAAGTAGTCCTTTTATATAATATACTATTTCAAAACTATCGGCTTATAAATCTTGGAAATAACATGGAAACAAAAAACATTTAAATAATAATTTTTTTTTTTCGAAAACTTTTAAAGGGCTGTAGTGAAAAAAGAAATACTGGTGACTTTTTTCCACAAGTAATTTTAAAAACTACAAATTTTAGTATAAAATAATCTCTGAAAATTTAATAGGCACAGCTCAATGACAACATGATAAAAAATGTACTCAAATTATAAAACAGTAAAGGATATTTCTTCTACTATTACTTTTCCTTTGCTCTCCAATAAAAAAAAACTGTTTTTATATAGTTTTAAGATATAAAATTAACGTAAATATTACTAAGCCAAAAAAAAAAACAATGTTATTCCGTCTTCGATGATTTAAAAAAAGTCGAAGCTAAAATAAGAGATAGAGAAGTCCTGACAAAAAAAGTACTTTAATTTTTTTTTTAAATGTTTGTAAATTTTATAATTAATCAAAGGATAGAATCAACCTAATGCTTTTAATATTCTGCTCGTGCGTTCTTATTTGCCTTTTGATCCCTATTCAATTTGAATTTTAAATCGCAATGTAGATCATGAATATTATGAAATGAATTTTAAATTAATTAATTAAAGAAAATTTTGAAGCCGTCGTGGTCCAACAAGGGTGCGACTGTAAGCGCACCGGTAGTGGGTTCGATCCCACTTGGAGAAATGAAATATTTAATTTTTCCATTTCCTCGCTTTGGTAACAGAGCAACGAGGCAAAGGGGGCGTCGAGTTCCGCCACTCAACAGGCAATGCCTATTAGTATATAAGTATAGATTAATTATACATTTCTTTAGTTATTTGACCTACTCCTCCATTAGGTTACTAGGTACTATAATAATGTATCTACATATATAATACACATTGATATTGAGGCCAGTTGTGGCGCAGCGGCACGAGGTGTGACTGTAAAACCGACTGATTGTGGGTTCGATCCCCACTCGAGGAGATGAAATATTTACTTAAAATTATAGTTCCATTTCTTCGCTCTGGTGTCGAGGTTAAGCGTTGAGCGTCGGCGTTGAGTTCTGCCACTCAACACGGAATGCCTCCAGAATTCGGCAAAAAGTGGGGAACGGAGTGTCTTAACACTAGGTTCCCTCTGCCTACCCTGCTGTGTGCGGGATACAGCGTGAAGCTGATTTAATTTAATTTTTAATTGATACATCACTGACAAAGGAACTCATTGCAAAATCATAGTTCTAAGTTTAAATTTAAAAGAAAGAAAATGAGACTAACAGATTAAATATCCGGACGATTTTAATATTCTTATTATACAGATATATAAAATTATTTATAAAGAAAAATATTTTATTTGACAAATATTTTTTTTATATTCAATACAAAAGTAATAGCAAAGTATAGACAAAACATGGCAGTGAGTTCCGGCACTCGAAACGGCATGTTTCTAAAGATGATCGTGACTAATAAGAGTGACAGTGTCTTTATACTAGGTTCCCTTCATCTATCCTTTTATGCGAGAATAGCGTGAAGCTGCTTTTTTATCTTAAATACAAGGGAAACAACCGCACCCTCAGCATTTTTTAAGTTAATGCTATAAGCATAGAGAAAGTAATATAGTAGATTTTGAAGCTGTACATTTCTTCCTCAGTAATACTAAAAATGTCAAAATGCGGAAGATTGAAGATATTTAATAATATTTGAGGCCAATCGTGGCGCAGGGGCACAAAATGTGACTGTAAACACAACTGTTTGTGGGTTCGATCCCCACCCGAAAAAATCAAATATTTACTAAAATTTCCATTCTTCGCTCTGGTGTAGAGGCAAATCGCGGTGTCTTCCCCCACTCAATAAGCATTGCCTCCAAAATTCAGCGGAAAGTGAAAAACGGAGTGTCTTAACACTAGGTTCCCTCTGCTGTGTGCGATATACAGGATGGGGCTGATTTATTTTAATTTAATAATAATTTATCAACGACCGGCCATCAAACTGACCTGACCCCTTACATACTTTGTTACCGTCCATTTTTATAGTACTATCTAATACATTCTATAAAATACATTGTAAAAGGCAGATAAGTTTTATTAAGTATCATTAAACTTTACTATTCTTAAATAAGAAAGTTGTTGAGAAATTGGCTTTAATAGAGGCCCTCGTAGCGCGGCGGGAGAGTCTGACTGTAAATGCGACGACTGTGGGTTCAAGTGCTATTTGGGGGATAAGCGCAATGTATTGAAAAATTGAATTGGTGAAAAATATCGTTTAGTAGCGTGATAGTTGCAGGTTTAATATCCTTTAAAGTTAACATAATTAGTAATAAATTATCATACGAACATTATAACATTATTTTATATACATTATATTTTGTATTTCATAAAATTAAAAAGTAATTAATTACGATTTGCCTAAAAATCAAAAGAGCGAAAATATTATTTTTCAAGTCCATAACTGTTTTTGTATAAAAAGTATATATTTATTTTATTATTTCCAGATAAACAGACAGACAGACCTAACTTTCACTTTCACATATCTAGGAAACTATCATAATATCGCAGTTCACGTAAGTTACTGGAGCTCCGACCCTAGCTAGGTATTTATAGAAACTCATACTAGCTGTGGGTTTACGGCGCGCTGCTTAATTATATCTAGAAGATTATACTTCTGCGGATGTAATCTATTACACTTTCTAGTTAAAGCTTAACTGTCAATTAGTTGTAATTATTGTTGTTGGTGTTTTTATTTTTATTTATACCCCTATTTCGTGGGCAGTGATATGGCTCCATGGTATTTTTTTTTATCTTCACGCTGTATCCCGCACATAGCAAGATAGGCAGAGGAGACCTGAGAACCTAGTGATAAGGCACTCCGTTCCCTGTAAGATACTTCTGTTCCTCACTCGGGATGTTCCATATATTTTTTGCAATTTATTAGCAGGGTAAGCAGAGGGTACCTAGTGTTAAGATACTCCGTGCTCCTCTTTTCACCCAATTTCAAAATACTACGTATTGATTGTTAACACTCAATGCTGTTTTCCAAACAAGAGGGAAAAGATTAAAAAAACAAACCCCCTAGTGGGAATCGAACCTACAACCGTCACGTTTTTATACATAGTAATTAATGGATATACATTAATTTTATAAAAAACAATTATATCAGCTTCAGTTCAGCTGTATGCTATATCTCGCACACAGCAGGGTAGACAGAGGGAACTTAGTGTTAAGACACTCCGTTCCCCACTTTCCGCCGAATTCTAGAGGCATTGCGTGCTGAGTGGCGGAACTCAACGCCGCGGTTTGCCTCGACACCAGAGCGAAGAAATGAAAATATATATGTAAATAAATACTTCACTTCCTCGAATGGGGATCCAACCCACAACCAGTCGATTTTACAGTCACACCTTGTGCCTCAGCGCTACGACCAGCCTCAAATTATATTAATTTTATAGTTATTAATAATGAGTAAAAATAATTATTTTTAAGCCCGTCGTATTAAAACATCCAATAAAAAATATTTAATTACCTGTTAACAATACACGTGTTGATATTAATGAAATTGTACATTTAATTAGAAATGTAATTTCAAAGACCATTTGCATAATTGACCACCTAGTAATGTACTCGTACAGATGCGTCTTTACTAACTAGGTTGTGGTAGTAGGTTCAATTTAAAATTATTAAGGCTTTTTTTTAATTTTTCATATATTTGTTTTTTTTGGTACAGTTAAAAAATATTAAGGCTGTGACAGCGGCACAGCCTGTGACAGTAAATTCAATGGTTGTGGGTTCAATTCCTGCTCGGAAGAATAAAATATTCTTATGTTTATTCGGTGGTTAGATAAAAAGCAGCGTTGTGCTCCTTACGCTATGCCTTGGAACTTGGGGAACAGAGTGTCTTAACACTAAGAACCCTCAACCTACCCAGCTATATGTTTGTTTTCTTTGTCGGTACCCAATACATAATCTATCTTAAATAGGCGGAAGTACAAAAATAAAAAAAAAACTTAAGTAAAATTTTTAGATAAAAAAATATTGTTATTAAAAGATATATTCGAACTGATCCATCCATATATGCTAGGTGGTTGTAGTAAATTGCTTGACAAATTGAAAATATGTTACTAACCCTGCGCTGTATCAAAGTCAATAGCATTTTCTAATATTAAATAATATGTTCAAAGAATTTAAAATAAGACAAAATAATAGAAGAGTAAGAGAATGAAAAAGAACTGAGATGACAATTACTCTTACAAAAAATATACAAAATACGTAATGCGAATAAAATAGAATATTACCATTTAAATTTAAATATTTAGTTCACATTTTATGCATTATTCACATTTTTTGATTTAAAAAAGAACATGTAATTTTAAAGTACTTTTATATTATGACAAATAGTTTCATATTTTATAAAGTTTAGCATATAAGAATTCCAATTACAAATGTTACATAGGATTTGATTAAAAATCATTGCAATCCGTACAAGAGGCACTGGTTCGAGTCCCGCTAAGCTAAATTTTTTATAGATACAGTTTCTAAAATATTTTGTTTAAATGGAAAAATACTTGAAAAGTTATTAAAAACTCAGTTATTGATACAAAAAAAAGATTAGTAAAACGAATTTCAAATATGGACTTCAAGAATTCACAATCTTACCTTAAGCAATAACAATTTCAGCTTTGAGATGTAAACAAAAAAAATCCAAATCACTTTGACACTAAAATTCAGTCAAATAAATTATATATTCATATTTTTTTCAATATCCATACTTAATATACTTGGCAAGTATTAAAGTAAGCGCGAGCGCATGTAGTGGCGTGCGATGTGTACGACTTACTTGCCTTAGTAATACTAGACTATACAGTTTTCTGGTTTATTAATTGCATTTCACATTCATTTACTATTGTACGTTGATTTTGAATTAGTTTTTGAGTTATACAATATGTATGTATGTGTGTATGTACGTAAATATAATATTTTTGATGTTAAAAAAATACGCTAACAGATAGATACTGAAATTTGGTACTTTAGTTGAGTTTTTTTTCTAATATTTTTTCATCTTATTCTACACTAAGGTATTTTTTGTAAAATTTATAAAAATGTCAACAACATAAATAAATTGTAACAAACGTTTAAGAATTTAGACGTAGTTTGACGAGAACGTACGGCTTAGTAGTCAGAGCGCTTGGACGTTTTTAAAAGGCGCGGGTTCCAGACCCGTTTCGTTCCAACTCTTATACGTCTCTTAAAAGACTTTTTTGTTAGGTCTGTTGTTTAAGATAAGTATACTTATCGTAATAATACTTACGCAAAGATACTACTACTAAACGATATATAATGCCTATGATACTTACATGAGAATATGTTTACAAAATCCTTATTTATTGTTTATAAAATCCATTCATTTAAAATCCATTTTTATTGTTTATAAAATCCAACATGAACCATGCACGACATTTTAACTCCTAACTCAACGAAAATAAAAGAAAGCTTAAATTAAAACAGAAATTTATTTAATTTAATTTTGTATTGTGACAAAGAAAATGAATTTGTAGCGATTGATACGTATCTAAGAACATTCTGATTAGATTCACGTAAAAAGGCTTACTCGCGGTTTTTACGAATTAAAATTGAATAGAAGAGGCTACCACTACTACCGGTCCATTTTTTGCTCTTGCACTTTTTTCGCAGACAAGTTTTGCAAATTGTAAAAAAAGATGAGTGTTGAGACCGTCGTGGCGCAACAACACAGTTTCTAACTGTAAATGCGACAGCTGAGCGTAGGGTGATGGTGCGATTCACCATTGAGATATCAGTTGTTTGTGTACCAGACGAAGAGGTACATCTTTTTTGTGTTTTTTGGTAGCCCATACAACTTACGAGGTTTTACACAGCTAGGCACAAGAGATTTAATATCGAGATGTAATTTAATGTTTTCGCGTGTTTTTTTGTTGTAAGGTCTTTGTCAACAATTTTATAATGTTAATCCGATAGCATAATTACATTTTTTGAATATACCCATCGGTGTCTAGTATAACTGTAGCGTTACCTTTATCGGCTTTAATTAAGAGCACGAGATTAATTACGAAAAAGATTTTATTTAGATGGTTTATTACGGCGCAGTAAGGCAGATATGTCCTGGCAAATAACTTCAGAATCTTCCTTCAAAATTTGGTTTTTATAGAGATAGTCCTCAACGTTTGTCATTAATTCCTCGAAAGGTATTTGATTATATTTTAATTTTAATGTCATTCATTATATATAATTTCAATGTCATCATAGTTTCAATGTCATTGATTATATGTATGCCATTTCGTTTTTCCGTAATTCAAATTTCAGCTCAATCAGACATTGGGAAGGGGGCTAGCAAGTTAAATAAATGCTTATAACGAAAATAATTAAAATAAAATCTTTCCCCATTAAAAATCGAACCCTCAACAATCGTGTTCACTGTTAGACCCTGTTCCATTGCGATATGATGGCTACCTCATTCTGCTTGGAATCTACATTTTTAACATGCTTTTGTGTAATTAAATCTAAGAAACTGAATATGATCAATTAGAAATATAATAGTCGATATCTTCAGAGTTTAGAATTCAACTCTAGTTCGTAAATCTAGTAAGGCTCATATAATTTATAGTTCCGAGCTCATTCTACAGTACTTGTAGCAATAGGTGTAGAGAAATGCAAATTCCTTACCTTTTTTTTTTCAACGATTTATTTCATTTATTACATAACTAGAGAGCGCGCGCGGCTTCGCCCGCTTATTAGGAGTGAATTCTAAAAAAACCACGAAACACATGTTCAATAAAATATTTTTAACAGTCTGAATTTAAATTTTTATAAAAATCGGTGGAAATTTAAAGATTTTTCCATNCTACCATCAGCGGTTACAGCTCTGCGTGCGTCTTACCTCAGTCAGTCAGCACAAGTCCTTTTATATATATAGATTATGCAATAGTTTAATACATACTCACGAATAAAGCATTATAAATAAAAAGTCCATTAACTCGTAATAAATAAATAATAAATATCTTATATGATAAATAATATAAATATCTTATATAATAAATTATCTTCTTATTTTTGTTTTATAATATTCTTATCATCTACTAGTAAATTACTTAAACTCTTAACGAACAACTGTATGTTTAGTTGTTGTGAATTGTAACGACGAACACCCTTCCTTTAGGCTAAGTCTAGACGAACGCGCGGCGATGCGCGCTCCCGCGTTTTTCCCTTCAGATTGGCGGCGGCTTGCGCGGTGCATTCTAGTGTGAACATTCAGTGAGGCGGAGGTATTTGCTTGTGGGTTTTATACTGAAAACTTCGGCGCCGTCGTTGAAAGGAAAGATGATACTAGGTTCAACCTATTTTGAGTCAACGGTTTTCTTTAAGCCTGTTTGTGACTTTACACTTCAGTGTAGGATCACACTAAGACTACACGAAGATCGGTTTTTCAAGTACTTAAAGTATTCGATTGTATCATTTGACTTTTTATATGGTTGCGTTGAAATGGATTAGCAATCTACAGATGGTGCTGTAAGATATTGCATATCACCAAAAGAAAAACTGATAGTAACATTAAGGTACAGATTTGTCTTATTAGTAAATCAATAGATGTCTCATTCTCCATTTTCGTGGATCAATGCGTCAGGTCATCTCAAACTGTGCGGGTCAATTGAACTGGTCAATACAGGATTGATCTTAAACTTAAACCGAGCAGTGCTGTTTGCATGGCGGTGCGTGCGGGCACGGTTGTGTACACAACATCATTGATTTGTTACAATCTTAAGCCGCTTTCTAACAACTGCGCGTCGCCGCGCGTTCTTCTGTATTAAGGCTTTAACTTCCATTCATTGGAAGAACTTAAAAATGTGGTTTCTCCACCCTACATGTGATCATATTATTTCTCCACTCTGGTGAGAAGAATAGCGTAAGTTTCGTAACACATGATGAGCAGAGTGTGTTTTTCAGCTCAGACTTGTCTTAATATAATGCTATATGCAAATAAAAATAAACAAAGGCTTTAGGTTGTCGCCTCGTGGCGCAGGGTCACCAGGGTGTAGCTGTAACGCGGTGGTTGTGGGTTCGATCCCCACTCGAGGGAATGAATTATTATTTCTCAATATTTCCATTTTTTCACTCTCGCACCGAGGCAAAAGCCTGGCGTTGAGCTCTACCACTCAATACGTAATGCCTCGAAAAATTCGGCGAAAAGGAGAGAACGGAGTGTCTTAACACTAGGTTTCCTCTGCCTACCCTGCTGCATGCAGGATTCAGCGTGACGCTGTATCCTACATATACCATGGTAGGCAGAGGGAATCTAATGTAAAGACACTCCATTCCTCAAATACCGCACATTTTTTTATGCATTTTGTGTTGAATGGCGGAACTCAACGCCGTTGGTAACAGATATCAACACCAAAACGCTGTTTTTTAAGAAATATTAAATTCATAAAAAAATAAATTAAATCAACTATCTTGCTAAATTCATATTTATGAATAAACAAAAGAGCTCCTTATCAAATGAAGTTCCATTCAAAGTAACTGCGACATAGAAAAATTTAAAACAAATGTGTTGAAAAATTTATGTAGAATTTTCTTATCTTTAATTTGTTATTCTTACTAAAATCACTGTAGCGATACATCCTTACAATATGAACGTATACACCTTATATGTCTATACTAAGATTATAAGGTCGAAGTCTGTTTAATTAAACGTGCTAATCTCAGGAACAACTCAGGTTCGCATTGAATAATTCGAGTAGGTACTTGATTTACGTTGCTATTTGTATTGGATAGTCCATGTGTCGAGAAGGCTATAGGCTACGTGGCTATGGATAACTCCACAGCCGCAGTGGTTACATCGTAACGACACATATGACACTTACAATGTGTGACGTCTCTCTACTCTTAGTTAATTTCATTTAACCACAGGAGCAAAGTAGGAGTTAAAGGCACTAGTTTTTAATATAGTAATATACATAAGTATATATATGTTATTCGTATGAAATGCTTTCAATGAGTCACCTCGATTGTATTTCTTAAAACAAAACAATTCAATGATTAGCGATAACCAAGATACAGAGTCACATGTAAGTGCTCATTTCTAATGAATTTATTCCTTGGAATGTTCGAATTACTCTATCCGTTATTCGGATACCGATATTATAAGTACTTATTTTATAATAAAAACAAACAGGTTTATGCTATTTTTCCATATAGCAGGATAGGCAGAGGAAGAGACTAGGCTAGCGTCTAGAATCATTCTGGGATTACCATTCAAATTTGAGACATTGCGTGTTAAGTGGTGGGAACTCAGTTACATTTTGGCGGGGAAAAGACGACACTTATATTGAACATTCCACGGAGTAGGGATCTAAATATATAAAGATTATTTTTACCGTCACGCGGCACCACGATTCTATAAAAAAAATCTAGCATAACAGGATTTAAACAAAATTTATGTAAACAGAATTAAAATAGTTCACTAAATATTATTTAAAGTCGATATTATCGGCTACCGATATTTTAAAGCATATATGTAAGTATTCTTATCAATATTGTTTTTTTCTTGTACTTGTAATCTAATTGCGAAATCACAACCATAGCGCTACTGCATACTTAGTATTTGTTACAAAAAAAATGAAAGTACAAGCCTAATATAAAAAAAACAGCTGTGGCGCAGGGGCACAACCGTGCGACTAGAATTGTGGACAAGTTGTGGGTTCAATTCCTGCTCGAGGAAATTAAATATTGACTATTTTCATTTTTTCACCCTGGTAACGAGGCAAAGCGCAGTGTGAGCTCCGTTATTAAACACTTTATACCTTCAGAATTCGGCAGAAAGTGGGAAACGGAAGTACCTTAATTGGAGCACAGTGTCTTAACACTAGGTTCCCTGGTGCTTTCTGCCTGCCTTGCTATATGTGGAGATACAGCCTGAAGCTATAAAAAATTGTAAACAAAATGACAATGTGACCCTCAGTTCCAGTGCACTGAGTACTTCCATACACGCTCAGCTACAATGAAGTACTATACGAGTACACGATATAATTTTACATATTTTCTAAATAGATATTATAGAAGCATTCACAATTTCAGTCGTGCAAGAAAATTACATAGTAACAGTGTATAATTAAAGGACAGTATGGTAAAGTCACTTCATCGAAAGAACAAAGGCGGTTATAAAAAATAAGGACATTGTATTTGGATTGATAAAAATCAGTCAGCTCAAATCTGTTACTTAACCATAAATATCACTAAATAATCGAAAAAAGGAGCAAAATTACGAGGTCCCCACAAGTTACTTAACTCGATAGGATATTTTTGGATAGATCTTTCAAAAATATTGGTGGTAAAGCCGTTACCGGTTTAGTTCGTGGCTTATTAAACTTTATATTGCCAATTTTCGTTAGAGTCGAATGTCTCCTCCCACTAGCTAACTAAATGGTTGTTTTTAGAAATTCAAATGACACAGCAGTAGTACCTATATCTAATAAATTATAAGAAATATCATTAGACTTAAGTTGGTTTACAAGTTTCCGAGTAATAATCGACCAATTGTTCAACATACTCCATAGAAAATATTTATTATTTTCTTATTGGTATAAGAAATAGTCTTAGCAATAAAATAATTCCGTTAAAATGTTAACAATAGTGTTATTAGTGTCATATGTAAGTATTCCGGAAAAAATATATATTTATAAAATTCCGCTACTAGCGTTTGTATGGGAAGTCAAATTGGTAGTAATGTTTCGTTTTTATAATGTACGGTACTCTCAGTCAGCAAATCCAGCTTAGCTATTGTAAGAACTCTACCCTTCGAAACTTTACTAAATTTACCTTAAATGTGATTTGCTTCTCTCTGAGCGAATATGGAAAACGGCTGAAACGCTTTAATTGAAATTTAAAATTAATAAGACTTGAACGCCGACCGGGATTTGTTATGTTTATTTTTGCATTACGTAATTCTCAAAGAATACGAAATGTTATTGTCACAACTACTTTTCAGTTTAGTTCAAGGCAGCTGCGCTATTATGTCTAAAATCTTACACATTTCTGTAAGATACATCTAGCTTAGTAATAAGTTATTGTAAAATCAATCGGGGTTTAAAACTGTGATTTTTGTAAATTATCGCCCACAAGTGATTTTTTATCATTATTCCTTTCCCAATTTATTATATAGGCAGGAAAAATAAATAGTATGATAGGCATTTAAGTGTATCGTGTATAAAGTGGTAGAAAGTGAGCAATTTTTAGCACTTATAGTCTTTAATATATTATATATTTAATATAATATATTTTCATTTCTTGGCACTGGTGTCGAGGCAATGCGCGGTGTTGAGCTCTACCGCAATACCTCTAAAATTAATAATAGGATATAGCGGGAAGCTGAAAAAAAGTACCATATATGCTACATAAGCTACGTGAATAAGTACATACGTCATAAATGTGGGTTACTGGTGAGATTAATAGAACAGACGTTATCGCTGGTTACATGGATCGAAACAAAGACCACACGCATATTAAGACTTATATAAATATTAGGGATTATTTTTAGTGGCAGTTTTTTTACCTATTGTACTTATTTTTTATTAGATTTTTTTTCCTTGACCTTATATGTGGTCGAAGGTTAAATAACAAAAAGATTAAATCAATAATAATAATACTCATATTTTGTGAACTAAGTATATTCGAAATTAAAAAATAATAAATACAATTAAAGAAACAGGAACGATGAAGGGATTCCCACGTAAAAATTAGCTCCTTGATTGAGGTCCGCATTTTGTCACGCAATAACAAATACAAATATTTATTATTTACTACATGATTATTATTAACTAGAGATTTTTTAGTTACCTATTTGCATAATACCAAGAAACAATTTAAAAATATCGAAATCAAGGAGGATGAGATCGGAGTGGCGCAGTTTCAATTCCAACCATTTAATTTTTTGTCCTAAAAAATGGGCAGTCAGTATAGAACGTAGTGCCTTAACACTAAGTACCTTTTGCCTACCCTGCTATGTGCTACATTCATGCAGAATACACTGTAAAGCTAAAAAATCTAAAACAATTCACATAAACTTCATTTAAGAGTCTCAATGAGTCCAATGACAAAACAATATCATACGCGGAAGAACATAAATATGAGACTTTGTAGATGTTTATTTCTAAATATAGGCACTGTACTTACACTTCTAATAGAAATCACGATTTTACACTTAAACATAAATATATTTGTAAATAAGCAATATCGTAGCAATGACGCTACTTTTTTACTCCCACTTGCTACCTGAAGTTCTTCGGGACCTACTACGAGTGAATCAATAGTATATATTATTTTACAATTACAACACAAGGCACGGGGTGTCCCTCCGGTTTGTCACTTTTAACCCGAATTCAAGATATGACGTATTATATGGAGGAACTCAACGTCGCGTTTTGTCGAGGAAAATGCAGAACAATGCAGTGCAAATATTTCAAATGAAACTATTTAACCGGATCAATCGCTTATATTTAGTATTATACATTTTTGGAAACCATCAATTATTCTCTTCTTCTTTTTGTTTGACCGATTTATGATAAGCCATGTTAGGGACAAGGAACACATCTCCGATATCAAGAATGGGCATGTATTCAAGTCAGCCGGCAACCATTACATCAGGTAATGATATAATGTTCATCGTCCATCAGGTAATGAGGTAATGGTAATTTTCCATTAAGTAATTAGGTAATGGTCATTCTCCATCAAATAATGATGGTCATCCCTATCCTCGCTCAGGTAAACAGATATATTCCTAGAACGATCCGCAAGGCTATTGAAATAAAACATCCTAATTTCAATAGAGAAGATGGTGGGAAACTTTCTATCACCAGGGACTTACAAAATCTTTGAAGTCTCAAATCCATCACACTAGAGGACAAGACACTATATGTATATATTCTGCAAAAATCCAAGACAGCACCCGAGGTAATTAAGAAATCGTTTGATATAATAGTTATGTCAAACTAATAAAACAATATATACTAATAAAATAAAAGGATGCCACTTCAGTCCCCGCAAGGTTCCAGACCCTTCTGTCCCGCCTAAATACGTGCCGTGCGACACCCAGGGTCACCTCGAAAATTACCACGCGTAAACGCACTCGAAAATTACCAAAATTACCCCAGGGCCCCGCGCCGCATTCACTTTGGGTAAAACGGCAGGCCTGGTAGGATTATACGAGGCACCTGTAACGCCCTCAGCCCCGCAGTCGTATATTCCAGCACCGGCTCCGATTCCCCCGCGATTTCTCTACCACACATCAACTGGAATAGCCCAGTAGTTTTACTACTAAACTAGGAATAAACATCCCTTCAGGGCCATCTGAAGAGGAAATCATCATAAATTGGAAAATGTCCGCCAAACTCATCAGAGCGAATGCCTCTTCACTCACTGACCTCGTTCCTGGCATTATAAACTCAATAGCTAATTTTGCTAAGGTAGTCGCGTCTAAATTCACGACGTTCTTTTTACAGGCTCTTCAAAGCTGCTCAAAAGAGGTCCCGATCTGCCGAAAAAAATATACGTATTTTTTCTTTTCTAAGTGTGGAGTATACCAGTACCTCACGGAACTTCCGCGCCTCGGCGTGACGGTGCCCAACGGTCAAAGACTCCTGATTAGCGTACGCAGAGCATTCCCCTGCGATCACTGTCCCTCTCACGAGCGTCCACTGCGTTCGTACTCATACTTCAGGAGCGAGCTAATCTCGCCGGAAGGAAACTCGTGTGAAGTATTGTTATTGGGTGATACATTTCACTTATTGCAATTACGTAGAATCTCTTTCTGAATAATTTAGAAACATATAGATGATATGTTGATGATGAGGAGATGATGTTTTGTTTATCTTGTTTTTTAAAAAACATTAACCGCTTCCGATTTCTAACAATATGTTATGTTGTTCTTTTATTTACATGTCTGTACAGTGTTTGTTTACCCTAATTAATAAAAAAAGACATATACTACTATTTAAACATTATTAAATCTGCCTCTCAATAAAATTAAATTTCGCGCCTTTACTTCTTTCTACACATATATTTTATCGGATATTAGAAATTAACTCGTTCATTGTAAAACGCAAAAGTGCACAGGCGGAAAGTATAACTTGTATTGACAAAAAACATTCTTTGAATGTATTGTGAAGCTTCCTCATTAACTGTCTTATCAAGAAAAAAGTAAACCATCTGGAATCAGTGAAGCGTTGGTCTTGACTCGTCTATTAACTTTTTCTGTACACGCATATCTTTTGTGACGAACAGAAGGTAGGCAGAGAGCTAGTGAAATAATATTTTTTTCTCTATCCATATTGCGTGTTAATATTGGTTAGTTTTCCCAACCTCCTTTAAAAAAAACCCATGATGGTCTTTGTTTTGTTAGTTAGTTTTCTAACTAGCTAACGACCGTCGTGACACAGAGGGGTGATTCTCACTCACGGGAATTAAATATTTTCATTTCCCCTGTTTTGGTAACTATTCAAAGCGCGGCGTTGACGTCCACCTTTCTACAGACAATGGTTCTAAAATTACGCGAAAAGTGGGGAATAGAGATTTAATATTAAGTTCCCTCTATCTACCCGGCTATATACGGGATACAACGTAAAGCAAACAAAAAATAAACTAGAATATTATATAAAACAGCAAATTCAACCAAAACAAGACGTAATATTCAGAACGTGTATTTCTTTAATATATATTAATGGCAAATGTTTTGATTTAAGACGACTCCCACAATAGTATTCATTTATACAAACGTAATTCAAAAACAACATCAAAAATACATAAAATTATTTCAATAGATCATTTATTCGTAATAAATATTTACACTGAATAACATAACAATTAAATGTACAATTGTTTCATTGTACATACACACTATAGTCTAATAATATAATAAAAAAGTCCCTAACCGACTTCAAAAAAGAAGGAGGTTCTAAATTCGACTGTATGATCTACATCTGAAAGAAAAAACTTTCAGATGTAGATCATATCCCAACTTAGGCTATGTAATCTTATTAATTATTTAAGTTTATTGCAAATTAGAATTGTGTAATTTAAGATCACTTTTTTAACATCATTACAAACCTTTATGGTTTTTTAGATGTTATATGTATTGTTGTTCTTTTATTAATTTTTAAATGGTAATAAATCGAAAAAAAAAAATTGAGGTCGGTGACGCAATGGGGCGCCTGATTATAAATGCAGTGGTTGTGATGAGCCCACACTCACATCGATAATCGGGGGAGTGGATTATTTTCATTTTCCCACCCTAGTACATGTTGTGACATTGAGTAACGCCATTACAGGCGGAATTCGGACGGAAAGCGGAGAACTGAACTAGGCCGTCTATGCCTATCCTGCTATATGCGTGAAGCTGAAATATACTAGTAATAAAAAAATCAAGCATCGTCTCTCGTCTTCTGGACGCCGATCATAGACGCTTCTTCCATAGTGTCGGGCAGCTTATGACCGAGCGTTTCCGGTGTCAGTAACACTAATAAGCCAGAGAGTAAAGCAAAGCCTCCGAAAAGCGCAAATGGCAGATCATCCCATACTGCTGCACCCTGCAATGTAATGAGGTATTATTATAGCAATGAACATATGCTGTACTATTCAGTACCGGAAGCCCTAATCTATTTTTCTCCTTATTTAATTAACTATTAAATTGTAAACTAAGCTCAAAATATATCTAATAAGATAAGATTTTTTTAGACAGCATAAAAAATGTGAGTAAAAAAATCGGAAAGTTCTGATATTTCAATTAGTATATCATATGTAATGTTTGTTACAAATTATTACCAATAAGGTTTATTTCAATGTTACTTATATGATAATAAATTTTAGTGTTTATGACAATGAAAAATAACAATAAATTTTATAAAGTGTACCTTGCCAACATCGGAAAAACAAATTGTTTATGTAACTACTATTACGTGAATAATCTGTGTAAAGTTAAATAAATATAAGAATAAATCATGTTCAAGAACATATTACTTTATATTAATTATAAAGCCTTTATGTATAGAGCCAGATGCACTATTTTTAATAGTCAAAATATCTTGTACCTATAGAGGTACGAGATGAATTCAACTTTTTAGGGCATTATATTTTGTTATAATAAGACCAGTGACACTGTGGGATTTAGCGATCAATTCGCGCATATAAATTTCTACGACACATCTATGAAAGACCTGCCTATCGTGGGCCTCGTTGCGCGAGAACACCCGCGTTTATAATAAAAACAAAACGTATCCTACTAATAAAGTGTTTTTACACAAAATTATTTTTTTCTTTGCACTGTATCCCGCATAAAGCAGAGTAGAAAGAAGGAACCTACTGTAAAGACACTTCGTTACCCAATTTCTACCCAATTTTTCGGGACTTAGCGCGAATTGCTAAAGGGTGGAACTTAATGTCATGCTTTGTCTTATTAACAGAGCGAGGTAATTAAAATAATTCATTCCTCCGAGTGGGGAACCCACAACCATCGTACTGGGCCACTGCGCCCTAACGGCCTTAGTTCTTTCTCCGATCTGCAATGTATTTATGATACTAAATCATTAAAAACTTACAAAAGCTGGTGTGAGTGGTGCAATGATAGACCCAATCCGCCCCATCATGGAAGAAAAGGCGAAGAGACTGTGCCTGTATTTGGTTGGGTAGAGTTCAGTAGTGTACACGTACACTGATGTCATGACCATCGCTATACTAAATTTACCGACAAGATAAACTGATAAAGAAGCGGCATACAATCCTGGAAATTATTTTAAATTTTTAACAGTTTCAAACATCGCAAATTTTGCTAGTCTTCCATAGGGAAACTAGTATTAAGACATTTACAAACAAACAAATATAAGCAATAATTTTGATCAAAAAGTTCCAACTATATAATATTGATTGGCGCTTGATGTACAACAACTACATATTTTACAGGGCAGATTCTAGAAAATATATTCTTTTTTATCCAACATACTGGACTATTAACATTGTCAACCTCTTTAGAGGAGACCCCACAAAGCTTAAAATGTTAATATTTTTTTTATATATGGTTGTGTTTAATGAAAATCTAAACAGCTCAATGTTAATAGGGACAGGCGAAATGTTTTCGAGGCAAGTATCTCTATTCTCTATCTTTTTCCCGACTGCTAAGGAAGGGTTATGTTTTTCGCGCGTATCTTGTATGTATGTAATATTCTTTATTACCTCGTATCTCCAGAACCGCTGAACGGATTTACACAATTGAGGTATCGTTAAATTCATATTAGCAGCTCAAGTGTTCTTAGATGGGTGACGTTAAAAAAAAACAGTCATGGCAGCTATGGGATGCCATTGGACTTAGTGAAAAAAAAACTTCGTTTCAAACACCACAATTTAGGTATCAAATTCAAGCGCTTAATGCGAGGATTTTAAAAAGGTATATCATGATTATCATTACTATAATGAATCCTAACAAAAAAGTGAAAAATAAAAAAATATTTGTAAAAACAAATACCCCGACTGCATAAAACTAAAACGAAAATAAACAAGCCCAATAGTTTATTAGGATTAACAGTCGGGACCTATAAGTAATTCTTCAATCAATAAAATCTTTACCAGGAACCCCGCATAATTTAAGGAGGTCCCGACTGTTAATCCTAATAAACTATTGGGCTTGTTTATTTTCGTTTTAGTTTTTTGCAGTCGGGGTTTTGGTTTTTACAAATATTTTTTTTTGTTATTAGCAGTAACATATATCTATTTTTTTATTTAAAAAATAGATATATGTTTATTTACATCTATGTGTACGTTGTTTTTTATATTAAGGAAAATTTTCGATACCAATCTTATTAAAGTTTTAATAGTATCCGGTTCGTACAGATAACTGATAGTGTAGCAAGTGATAATCGACTTTGTTTTATTAGATCAATATAGATTTTGATAATAACATTGTCCTTGTATAAGCATTCAATTTATTTACATATTATAATGACTAGAAAATATTTGAAAAAGTGATAACGCATCCAAATATGTGAACATTTTTTTAGCATCACGCTCTACCCTGCACATAACAGAATAAAGTAATGAAAATATTAAATGTCCCCAAGTGAAACGACTATAACATTAGCAAAATAACTTTGAACATTATCTTATTTAATTCCTGAAAAACACATTTAAATATTTTTTATTTCACACAATAAGAACTTTTTCTATAAATACCTGCTGGCATAAAGATGTAAGCAATCTGGCAAGCAGCACAAATCCAGAAGGCACCAGCCAGCACTGGCTTCCGTCCTATCTTCCCCATCAAGTACACAGCAGTCCAGTACCCGGGGATTTCAGACGCTGACACAGCTATGTAGTTCAAATAACGATTTCCAGACATATTCACGGAATTGATTGACATTCCATAGTATATAAACGTCGTAGTGATCCACCACACCGGAGACACAAGCACTCGAGTGAGAATTGCTTTATGTCTAAATATTAAAACTATTAGCCACGGCTCCTTCGCTCTCTCCGCGTCTTCTGTTGCTTTTCTTTTTTCCTCTTCAAGTATGTTTTCTCTTAACAGCTCTAGAGATTTTTGGGATAATTGAGTCTTATTAACACGAGCTACTTCCTTTAAAACATTTTCAGCTTCTTCAAACCTGCCTTTAGTCATGTACCATCGGACTGACTCTGACATAATCCAGAAATACGATATCGTAATGAGTTGTGGTATATATAGTGTAAGCGTAAACAACTGCCAGTTAGGAACTCCCCACGCAATTAAACCCATTGTAATTTGGCCAATTGAAAAGAAAGTGTTCATAGTAGCTCCCGCTGCAACTCGGTATTTGGGCCCGATGAGCTCCATCACTAAAAAAATATTTTTCTATTTATCTCCAAATTAAAGCAAATATCAATAAAATTATTAAATATAAGTTATAACTTGAAGGCCAGTCGTGGCACTGGGGCACAAGCGTGCGACTGTAAATGCGACAAGTTGTGAGTTCGATTCCCACTCGAGAAAATGAAATATTTAATATTTTTATTTAAGGCAACGAGACAAAGCGCGGCGTTGAGTTCCGCCACTCAATACACAATACCTCCAGAATTCGGCGAAAAGTGGGAAACGGAAGGGTCTAATGGGAACGAAGTGTCTTAACATTCGGTTTCCAGGTTCTCCCTCTGCTTAAACCGCTATGTACGGAATACAGCGCGAAACTAAAAAATCCTATTATTTTATTCTAATTTTTTTTGATACCATTTTTGATGCTCTCAATTATAATTATAGTTAAAAGAAAAAATATATAATTATATTCAATGGATAACTTAAAATAGACTTAAACATTAGCAATTCATTGTATAGAGCTAAAAAATTTTTTTTCATATATTCAAAAATATTCATATATTTTTCATTTGTTTTAGTAATAAATATTTGATTAGAAAGACACGTTCTAAATGCATGGTCTCACTCAGATCACGTTTCAAGACGTACATTTTTATATTGTGTCATTGTTGTTTATCATTAATTTTTTTTATTACAACTTTGATGGATGGTAATATTTTACCTAAAAAAAGATCTCCATAAAATTATATTTATCCATTCTTATTCTCTTTTGTCTTCCATGGTAAAATTAAAGCTATTGGAGTAATAAAGAGAGCGTGTTTAGCCAAGTTCATAAAAAGTAATTCATACACAAAATGTAGCAGCACGAGAAGCCTGCTGATCCAAATGTAGCTTCTGCTACTTCAGAAATGAGGAATCCGATGTAAGTTCCCGCGAAATAACGCAATGTACCCATCCATGCGGTGTTAAAGGCGTTGATGCTTAGAGCGGTTCTTCTTCCCCAGCGATCTGAGACATATCCTGTAATGGGCAGCGCCATCAACGTTCCGAATGTTCTTATTGATCCGATCAAAGTTCGCCGCCATTCGTCACATGCTAAATCATACTGTAAAAAACTACGTTAAAAAGAATCGACGAAATGAAAGAACTTAATAAAGATTTAATTTAGAATACTTCTTATGCAATCTTAACTACCTTTAATGTACATACAATGCCATTATTAGTATGTGCTACTGATAGGGTTGAAGTCTGTGCCAAGACCTAAACGAAGTAGGACGTAAATGTTGTTTTCTCTTCCGCTAGTTTTAAAAACATTGCGTCCTAGATGGCAAAACCTACCGCCACCGCCGCACTTTATGTGAATATTTTTAAAAATGTAAAATATTCAGATTATTACAATATAATACTTGAATAATCTTAGACTGATTTTGATCAAGCAGATGACGGTAACCCTCGCACTGTATATTGCATATCTTATATTTTTATCAACCAAAACTAAGTCAAGTCACTTTTTTATATACCTATATATTTATTAAATTATAATCACATGATAAGAATTGTTATAAACAAACGTGAATTGTAAAATTTATAAATTAAGGCATTAAAAAAACTAAACTAAAGTAAATAGCTTCACGCTATATCCACAGTCAGAGAGATCGGGGTAGTCAGAGAAAACTGAGCGCCAAATACTATGGTCCCTGCATAATCTCTGCTGAAGGAGGTACATGACCCTCGGGGGGTCCTCATGCTTTCTACGTGACCTTTACGTATCTTTAATACTGTGTTTTCGAAGGTCAACTGATGTCTCCCCCTACCTCTCTTACCGCTAACTTTTTCGTCATAAATCTTTTTTGCCATTCACTCATTCGTTCGACATGCCCAAACACGTTCTTCTTCATTCTGACTGTGACATCCTCGCAAGTACCTGCCATTCTATGTATCTCTTCTGTATTACTTACGTCGTAAACCACTGTGTCGGTGTTCTCGTATACATACTCTTCACAATCGATAACATTATTAGTATTGAACCACTCAGCGGGGCAGACGTCTCTTGTCACTGTCACATTTACGTACTCAAATCTTCTACAATTATCAAAAGAATTGCCACTTGCAGGAACTGCATTTAATATCCACGATGGACTGAACTCAAATGCGTCTCGAGTTTCACATTTCTGAATTAGACATCTGAAACGACAATCTATTGTTAAAACTTACAATTTAAGACATTTACGCTAAGATTTTTCCAATGTACAATGTTTTTTATAGAACACCAGCTTTAACCTGACTTTTCGCCGTTGTCATTGATTGAAAATAACTAACAAGCATTCTATTCGCCCGAAGTAACCGAAGTGTGCTATTGCATCGAAAGGAGTAACTTCATGTAACTTACAGCATTCCTTTATAAACGGAATATCTAATACAAAAAAAAGTAATAATAATATCTAATACACTAATAATTAATCATTTCCAACCAGTAGTTCCTAAGATTACCGCCTTCACCTAAATAAGGCTATTTTCTTTATTTAAGTCTTTTTCTTCACTCGAAAAGAATTTAATATTAAGTATAAATTTTGATAAAATACCTGGTATTAATTCGAGCAGTTGTAAAGACATATTCACTTGCAGCCCACGCAGCGAAAATAACCACTATGACGGACAGTCCCAGGGTACGTAACTGATACGGACCAATTTGACCAATTTCTTCAACTAAAATTTTATCTAGATTAACAATTTTTTGTTTGTCGATTTCTTCACGTCCATCAATTTGCATAGATTTCCTTCCCTCGCCCATTTTTAGATGTCCGCCTCGGTGGAAGTGTTACAATCCTTTAACCTGCACTAATTTGGTGAACATTGTAAAACAATTGTCGTTCCTAGATAACGAGCAAACACGATATGCGACTATAAAATTGATAAAAATTGTAATTTACTTTCAATTAGACTTAAAATAGTAATTTAATAATCAAATTTTGTAGAGAATCTTGACATTTTTAATTTAATAATAAAATTTATCAATTTCCAAGCCCGTATATTATATTATACTTCAAAAATATCTTATATTATATTAATTAAGCGCATATGGCAATATATTTTCCATATTGAATAGCAAAATGGTAAAGTCTATTAACAATTGTTTTAATTACATTAAAAAAAAAGGACGATTAAAATACAATGAATAAAATTGCTCGTCGTCAAATTCATATTTCCTTTTTCCTATATTTATTATAGTACTCAAGATTAATCCTTTTCAAATATTTCCTAAATATGTCCTAAAAAAATATTTTTGAAATATATAGTTATTATCTAATACTAGCGGCCTGCCCACGGCTTCGCCTGTTTAAAATACATGATTATTGATTTAATAAGCAGAAATGATTGACAACTATAATGACTTCTAATATGATTTTTTTATTACTTTAATCTGTAATATTCTAATATGAATTTTTTACGACATTATCGTAATTTCTATAAGAATTTTTGATTGTTTCGAACTAAAAAATACGACCAATGTTGATATTTTATAT